>VZRN01000635.1:189699-272028 GCA_013397935.1 Dasyornis broadbenti | reverse complement strand
AGAGAAAGAAAGAAAGAAAAGAAAGAGAAAGAAAGAGAGAGAAAGAAAGAAAAGAGAGAGAAAGAAAGAAAAGAAAGAGAAAGAAAGAAAAGAAAGAGAAAGAAAAGAAAGAGAAAGAAAGAAAGAAAAGAAAGAGAAAGAAAGAAAGAAAAGAAAGAGAAAGAAAGAAAGAAAAGAAAGAGAAAGAAAGAGAGAGAAAGAGAAAGAAAGAAAGAAAAGAAAGAGAAAGAAAGAAAAGAAAGATTGATTTTATGGAGCAAGAATCACTGGTTCACAGCTTTGTGAAAGAAACCATTTCCCTCTTTATTGACATCCGAGCACTTCCAGGTATTTTTGCCAGGGTTCTATAAACTGTTCCCTGTGCTGTCACGGCTCCTGCCTGGCTGGGAATTGCTGCTGCAAGAAGAGCCCCTACACAGGAGTGTTCCCAGCACACCAGCACTTGGCAAGGGAATGAATTTATCAGGATGGAGCAAACACAGCACCTACTGACCCCCAGCCCATTTCCTCACTTGGAATTGTGCTGCAGCATTCATGGCTGTCCAGAGCCCCAGGTCAGGTTGATATGGAATCACTTGGCAGGATCTGGTATAAGGGAAATACAGGGAAAGCTCAGAGGATTGACCACCTCCATTGGGCTGGAAAGGTATCCCAGAAATCAGTAATGGACCCGTAATGGGAAAAGTTTGTCTCCATCTTCTCTAAGAAGCCATTGTGCAGTTTGTGTCCATTCCCTGCACCTCAGGGTAAGGAATTAAAGAGTTTTAGAGTCAGTGATCACAGAATTTGGGGTGGAGGGGACCTTAAAGATGATCCAGTTCCAGCCCCTGCCGTGGGCAGGGACACCTTCCACCAGCACCCAGCCCTGGGGCCCAGCACAGGAAGGAGCTGGAGCTGCTGGAGAGAGTCCATGGAGGCAGCAGGGTGAGCAGAGGGATGGAGCAGCTCTGCTGGGAGGAAAGGCTGGCAGAGCTGGGATTGTTCAGCCTGGAGAGGAGAAGCTTTGGGCTGAGCTCAGTGTGGCCTTGCAGGGCCTGAAGGAGCCCCAGGAAACATGGAGAGAGACAATTTGCAAGGAATGGAGGGCCAGGACCCAGGGAATGGCTTCCCAGTGCCAGAGGGCAGGGCTGGATGGGATCTTGGGAAGGAATTGTTCCCTGGGAGGGTGGGGAGGCCCTGGCCCAGGGTGCCCAGAGAAGCACCTGGTCTGCGTGTTCATGGAATTATGGAATCATGGAATGGTTTGGATTGAAAAGGACCTTAAAGCCCATCCAGCACCACCCCTGCCATGGCAGGGACACCTCCCACTGTCCCAGGCTGCTCCAAGCCCCAGTGTCCAACCTGGCCTTGGACACTGCCAGGGATCCAGGGGCAGCCACAGCTGCTCTGGGAATTCCATCCCAGGGCCTCCCCACCCTCCCAGGGAACAATTCCTTCCCAAGATCCCACCCAGCCCTGCCCTCTGGCACTGGGAAGCCATTCCCCCTTGTCCTTATCACCACAAGTAACCAAAACCAGGTCCCAGATCCTCTTTATTATTATTATTGGTTTCAGCAAATTGCTTAGAAATGCCATTTATTTTTTTAAGAAGACTGGTGATGTTGACTGGAATCAATGCTGAAAAAAGTCTGTCCCAGTTGAAATCAACATGAACCAAATGGCAAAGGTGGTCAGCCACAAAAAGGAAGGTTCGGGGTGAAACCAGGGGAAATGCTGAAAAGCTCCCAGCTCTGGAGGTGTTACAAGGTGATAATATAATTAAAACCAGTCCTTTTTGCCAAATTAAGATCTGTTGCCTCACAGGTCTTGGAATTATTTTTTTTTCCAGTGTGTTGGTCCATACGTTGCATGTGGGAGACCTAGAAATTGCTGCTTTTACAGGAATCCAGCGATTCTCTTTTTTGGTGATGATTTTATACCATAATGTGTGTGTGCCTGGGACTTCACTGTAACGTGAAGTGGAGAGGGATGGGCTTCTTTGCTCGTTGTTTTGATTTCTGGTTGTTCGAATACATTGTGGGATGATGGGATTCTGTGAGGATTTTAGAAGGAAATGTCTGGATTTGATATTCCTGACAAGCAGCGGTCACAGTCCCTGAGTGCTGGCATGGAGGGTGCCTTGCATCCCAAATGGAAATTCCCCAAAAATCGCTGGAGGAGATGGAAATATCCTTGCTAACACCTTCAGGCACAAAATACTCACACTCATCCTAAGAAATCAGGATTTCATTCCATGGGATTTGGGAACTGGATTCTAGAAACTGTTTTTCCACTCTCTTTAATGCACAGATTGTATAGAATGCTAAATCTCCTCCAAAGTTAAACGCCCATTCTGTGACAAATTCTGACAACTTTTATTTTTAATTTTTTTAAATCTGTTTAATATCAAGTGTCTGGTTCCATTCTACTCCTGACATTTGTAAAAAAACCCCAATTCTGAGCCACTGAGCGGGTTCATTTCCCTTGCGGTGCATTTCAAAAATGCGCTGAAATTTTATTTTGATAAGGTCAAAACATTGTAATGTAACCTAAAATATTGGCTGTAGCAGGCTGTCAAATACATCTGTCACAGTGCCACTGAAATTCGCATTTCAAGGGACTGCAAAAAAAACAAACAAGAAAAGCGAAGTCAAAGCAAAACGAATACCTTGTCATGACGAAACGTTCGTGAATCGTGGAAATGAGGAGCCGAGCAGGCAATCCGTGCTGGAAATCACCGCGTATCGCTGAGGAGTTCCAGGTTTTAGGGGAAACGGTGCCTTCTTGGGGGAGAAACAAGGAGATGTGGCCAGTTCTGCTTCACAGGACGCAAATTCCAAACCGAACCATTATTTTTAACCAACCATCCCTTGAATTCCCTGCCTGCAAACCCCTGACTGGAGGTGGATGGGGATGTCCAGGTTTTGCAGCCGGCAGTTCCGTGCCCACATCCTTTCCTCCTCCCGGAAGAAAGGGAAGGAACAAACACTGGGGAACTTTCACATCTATTCAGAGTTATTTTGTGACACGCACGCAATTCCCGAGGTGGGGAGTTTTCAATTTTTCCCTTTCTTTTCACAATATCCAAGGCAGATTCTGGATTGTTGTGGGAAGAGACACCCCATCCTACAAAAAAGATGGAGAGAGAGAGAGACAATTTCCAAGGGGAAAATTGTCCCCATCCTGGGGAACTCACACGTAGTCACTCAATCTGTAGCCGCTGTGGGATGCAGATGTCAGGGAAGGAGCGTGGTTTCCCTTGTAGGCACTCGGTGGTTGGGAGGAGGGAGGTGGTCCGGTCCCGGAATGCGGCGGGAATTGCGATGGGAATTGCGGCTGGAATCGCGGCGGGAATTGCGGCTCATTCCCGAGGCACGAGGCGCACAGCAGAGCCCCGCCCAGCATGCTCAAGGCCGAGGAGACGAAGCCGAGATAAAGAGCCTGGCCTATCTCGTACTTCATCCCCGCCGGCAGCGTGGGGTTGTAGAAATCCACCACGACGTCGTTGGTGCTCCACGACACCGGCACCAGGCAGAGCAGCCCGGCCGCCACGAACCCCGCGCCGCCGGCCACGGCCATGGAGGCCTTGGCGGGGCTGCCCTCGGCGCAGAGCGTGCACCTCATCCCCACCACGGCCAGGCCGGCGGCCAGCGCGGCCAGCAGGCAGGAGATGACCATCATGGCGCGGGCGGCGCGGAGCTCGGCGGGCAGCGCCAGCTGGGAGCGGTGCACGTGGCAGGTGTAGACGCCGGTGCTGTGCCACACGCACTCCATCCACAGGCCCCGCACGTAGGCCACGGCCGTGATGATGTTGGCGCCCACGTGCGCCGAGCGCCACCAGTGGGGCAGGATGGTGGCGATCAACGTCCCCACCAAGCCCAGCAGGCTCAGGGAGAAGCCGAGCAGCTCCAGGGCCCAGCTCGCCATGGGAAGGCTCGTCCCGCCCGAGTTCTCTCAGCCAGGCGCCTCCGCCGGGGCTCCCTTGGAAAGCGCGAGCTTTTCTTGGAAGATACGCGGCTGTTTTGCTCCGACGCCTCCTGCTCTCCTAATAAAAGGTAATTGAGGGAAAAAGGAGTTAATTATTACCCCAAAGTGCTGCCTCTCCAGCCAGTGGGGTGCGTTCCAAGCGCAGCGATGGCAGTAATTAGCATAGTTATCGCTGTTAATCATATTTTTGTGGAAGTAATGGGAAAGCAAGCTTCCCTCTTCCCTTATATAAACAGCCTTGTGCTGCCCGCTGGGAAGAGAACTCCAGACAATTTATGAAATGGCAAAAAAATATTTTAAATGCAAATATTCCTCTTCCCAGCAGGCTCTTCAAAAAAACAAACATGATTTCCTCTCTAAAGCGGAGAATTAGGTAGTGTTAACACTTGGAATGGAGGAGATTTATAAAGTAGGGAACTGCAGGTTGTTTTACACGATGAAAACGTTCCCAGAAGGTCATAGCAGGACTAGGAAAACAATAAGGGTGTATTTGCTCAAAGCAGGGAGCAAAGGGAGTGATTTAAAACCTGTGGAGGAGGATAACAAATATCGGATTAAAGTCGCTTTCCTGACTGGCCACTATTTCTTGAGGTTGCGTTTTCAATAAAGCAGCTCAAAGGGGAGTCATTTTCATTAGGGTCTGTGGCGTTTCAGGTCCTGATTTTAGGGTGTGGGTGCAATGCGGAATCACACGGACATCCTGGAGCCTCTGAGGGGCAACATCTTCACAGCCTGGTCGTGTATAAATCCAAGCTGAAAAACAAGGAATGGTAACTCTTCCTTCTGTATAAATCCCAGATTAAGTGGCCTTTTCCAACGGCTGCCTTGCCGGGTCTGTTATACATCACACATCGTGCGTGTGGGCAGAAACCCGATATTTTAATACATAAAATAACCCCTGCGTCAAAATCCAACTTGGAATTCAGAAACAGGAACAAATTTAGGCTCCAGTTCTGCCAAGCCCCGTGCACGTGCTGAACTCCTGCTTGTAGGAGAAAGTGGAAGTGTTTGTTTGCAGGACCTGGCCCGAGCGGGAAAAGGGAGGAAAAGCATCTGGATCAAGTAATCAATGCCATCAGGACAGCAGAAGGGTGCAGAGGGAGCAAAGGGAAAGCTGCTCCACATGCCCCTGATCTCAGCCTTGTCTCTAAAGAGTCTGGAGTGCTTGGCGTGACATCAGTGCCGGGGTTTGTCTCTGTTGTTGTGGCATTCACTGGTCTCTGCCTGACAGCAAGATCAGGGAATTACGGAATGGTTTGGGTAGGAAAGGACCTTGAAGATCATCCATCCCATGGGCAGGGACACCTCCCACTGTCCCAGGCTGCTCCAAGCCCCAGTGTCCAACCTGGCCTTGGACACTGCCAGGGATCCAGGGGCAGCCACAGCTTCTCTGGGCACCCTGGGCCAGGGTCTCCCCACCCTCCCAGGGAACAATTCCTTCCCAATATCCTACCTAACCCTACAATCTTTCACTCTGAAGCCATTCCCCCTTGTCCTATCCCTCTATCCCTTGGAAATTGTCTCTTCTCCATCTTTCTTGTAGGATGGGGCATCTCTTCCCCAAACAATCCAGAATCTGCCTTGGATATTGTGAAAAGAAAGGGAAAAATAGAAAAGCATGAAAAATTCATGGCCTGGGCATAACAGCACCACAGGCTGAGGGGCTTGTACTTCTCTATGTCCCTTTTATTTGGAGAGTGACATGGGCTGGGGAGGAATGGGATGTTGGATTTGCTGCCTGGAAGGGAAGAGAAAAACCAAAGCCCAGCCTTCCTTTGGCATGCCTGGTTTTAGGAAAGCTTTTCCCTCCTGTTGCCACTTCCTGGCCTTTCAGATCCTCCTTATGTATGGATTAAATGAAAACACCTGGGTTCATGTGGCTGCTGAAGTAATTTGCCTCATTTGCATATCGTGAGACAACCACAGAAGGTTTTCTATCAGGAATCATCATTCCAGAGGAATTCAGGCTGCAGATTTCTCTCAGCTGTCACAGAGTATCACCACAGGCTGTGAGTTAGGGCCAAGCGCAGCACAAAGGAGCAAACTGTTACCTCCAGCACTGCTGGAGAGATTTGATTTCCGTTCCAAACAAAAAAAAACGCCTCAGTGCTTGTTTGCCTTCCAGGTTATTTGGGTTTGGTTCCCGTATTAAGGAACATGGAGCAGTATTTTTCCTTTTTGTATTGCTGTTTGGTTCCTGTGAGGCGCATCTGGATCTAAGCACGCCACGCATCTCAGAGAAATTGTCCTGGGAATGCTCCTCCGGGACCAGGGAGATCTGCACGTGGTTTTGGGGCACAGCAGGACCGTGAGGGACCTCAAGACATCCCACAGGAGCTGGAAACGGAGCTTGGTGTCCTTAATCCCGGCACCACCTCTCACATCCCTGTTCTTTGCCTGGCCTGGGAATCTCCCATTCCCTCAGTAATTTTCCCCTCTCCACAGATGAGCAGGACCCAGGATTATCCTCCCCAATTCCTGATCCCACACGTGGCATCCAGACACCGCCCACCATCCCCAGGAGTGCTCTGGGTCACTCTGGCACGTTCGCAGAGAGGCTCCCAAGGTCAGGCACGAGGCTTTGCAGCTGATCCCGGGGAGAACAGGATCCCGAAGGAAAATGTGATTTACACCAGCAGCCCTGCGAAATGGACCCCCAACTTAATGGAGGTCAGAACACTCTGGGGCTCGGCAGCAGCTATTTTTAGATGTCATTAAGGTGTTATTTTTAAACATTAGCCATTAAAAGCTTTCTAATTTCGGCAGGCAGTGTTAATTAGCCCCGCTCGCTCGGCGTCATGTTTTCCATGTGCCTTCCTCAGCCCTTCCAGCTGCCCCTGGTGCTCAGTAACACTTTCACTGCTGGGGCCCAGCCTTGCCCCCGCTGGCTGCCAAGTGGCCCAAGAAGCAGGAGCTCCCCACGTTTATCTGCAGGAACATCAGCAGCCTGGTGGAAATGGCTCACCTTACAGCTCAGCTCCCAATGTTCCAGGGGAGGAGCATTCGGTGGGATCAGGTGAGTGGCAGCTTGGATGGTTCTTGTGGGCTGAGCCAGTCATGAAATCAAAAGTTAAACATTGAAGCCCAAAGACTAGATCAAAAATCAGCCATTTATTTCTGCGTGGGTTGTGTTTGTTGATATTTCTTTAGAAACGGAGCGAATTTGACTTTCTCACTTGTGGGTCAGCCTTTTCTCCCAGGGAACAGGGACAGGAGGAGAGGGAACGGCCTCAGGCTGGGCCAGGGGAGGCTCAGCTTGGACAGCAGCAGGAATTTCTCAATGGAAAGGGTGGCCAGGCCTTGGCAGGGGCTGCCCAGGGAGCTTTGGAGTCCCCATCCCTGCAGGTGTCCAAGGAAGGCCTGGCCGTGGCACTCAGTGCTCTGGGCTGGGGACAAGGTGGGCATCGGGTACGGCTTGGACTCCATGATCCTGGAAGTCTTTTCCAACCTCAATGATCCTGGGATTCTATGAACCAGAGCTAGCCTTTGTGTGAAAATAAAATGGCATCTGGGATAAAAAATATTTAAAAAAAGGACAGTGTCCATGTTTAGCCTTCATGACCTTCAAGGCCCACATAAGCACTGAGTGACTGCGACGTCATGTGACAATTTATGAAACTTTTGAATTCCCTTGCTCTGCCAGCCCATGCCAGCTTCATTTTTATGAGCACAAGGGCTGGAAATGCAACTTTTCCACACAAACTGCTGCACAGGAACAGCCATAGCTGGGATAAATCCTTGGGCTGGATCCATGGGCTCTACCCCAGCTGCCTCAGCCTTGGGAGCCACGGCTCCAGCGTAAGCTCCAAACAAACAGCAGAATCTGATGTCACTAATCTGGGTATTTACCCAGGATTAAATAACAGATGCGTGTTTTACTGCTGTCTCTTTCATTGTTTCTCGTTTTACCGCTTCCCTGCCCATATCAGTCTTACCCTTTTGTTCCTGCTCTTTCCAAGCCTTTTCTCCAGACCTCTGAGTTGTTCCTCTCGTGCAGGCTGTGGCTGCTGTGCCCCCTTTGCTGAGCTGCAGGAGGTTCTGCCAATAAATTCAAACCGAGTAATTTTGCTGTTTCTCTGTGCACCTTTCCCAACTTAAATTTTACCTTCAGCACCCTCTAATTCTGCACCGATTCCCTCAGAAATGCCCCAAATCCGTTCCCTCTACTCTGGGGGTGCAAAGTGATGTGATGTGATATTCTTCTTGCCAGCTGCTGGACCTCAGCTGAGCCAGGCCTTTTAAGGATGCGCTCATTTCAGTTTTTAAATTGATCTGATTCGATTAATCTCACACAGTTTGATTAATTAATGTTTAAGGATCAGAGCTTTAGGGCACGCTCAGGTTCACCACACAGGTGAGCGAAGTTCCACACCCTGGCATTGCGAATTCTTCCATTTCAGCTTCCCAGGCTCTCTCACTGCTCACTCGTGCTCCAATTCTTCCAGGAGGGGAAAAAAAAAAAAAGGAGTTGGTAAGAAGAGCTCCCTGCTCGGATGTGGGCGAGGGTGGGCAGATCTGAGGGGAAACAAGGCCTGCCTGGCTCACAGCAAAATTCTTCTCTTCATTCCCCACCCCCTTCACTTTTTGAAAGAGGAGCTCAGGGAATCAATAAAAGTTTGAAAGGCACATTGTAACGGAGGCTGATCCTACACCTACTCGTGGATCAGGGCAGCGCAGCTGCTGCGCTGCCAGATGTGCAGGAGGAGCCCCAGCCCCTCCTCACATCCCTGAAGCCTCCAGGACCTTCCCTGGGTGGCTCCACGGGGTCGGAACCAGCCTTGCACCACCTCATTATTTCCCTCATAGGTGCCAGGGAAGGTTTTTGGGGTTTTCTTGGCTGTGGGTGCTGCCCTTCATTTCATGGCTCGCTCCTGCTTGGGGCCAGTCACACTTCATCCCTGCTGGGTTTAATGTTATCTCTCTTTGAAATACTCCTCAGTGGACACCAAATTTTTTGTTTCCATCTTGGAATTATGCAGCTTTTCGTGGTGTCTTATTTGGGGTTTTTCTCAGAGGAGCAAACTGGAAGTTTCATCTTCACCCTGAATTTATGTAAAAGTCAATAAACCCAAAAAGAAAAAACTGGAAAGGCAACAAAGAAAAGAGGATCAGGTCAACATTTTGGTTCCACTTAATTTTACTCCCCAAATTTTACAGTTTTGTCCCCTCAGTCCCACAGAAAACCAATGGCTGAGGAAGGTACATTTAGGGGGAGTTTTGTGTCACATCTGGGATTAATTGCCAGCCCCCTCAAGGGCTGGCACCTGCTTTTTGGGGTGCCTGGGTGCATCATTTTTCACCTCTCTCAGGGTCCTCCCCTAAAATCTGTGGTGTGGAGAAAAAAAAGAGTGAAAGAGCAAAATTATCTGACCGCGGTTACAAAGTGATGGATGTGCTCAGAGAGAGGGATATACACATTTAGCTCTTTGGCTGGCATGTGAACAAAAGCTCTTGCAGCTCACAGGATCTCATTTTTTTTTGCTGAATGTAGCCAAGGTTATTAGTTCTGAATGATAATAAACATCCACCGTGGTGTAACACGGAGGAGGATATTATAACTGATTATAACCACATTTATAAAGTATATTCTGCATGCAATGGGACTATTTAATCCTGGCCTTTATTTATAGTATTAAAATACACTCCAGAAACCTTAATTTCTTTTCAAAAGGACACTGGAATTGGTTTACTGGATCCAGGAGGTGTTTGTTTGCCCGTGGGACACTGCTGGAGGAGTCAGATTAACACAGCCCAAAAAATGGCTTTTTCTTGGATGCTGATTGTGGCTTTGGAAGAGTTACCAGTACTTGTCTGGATAATCTGAATTTGGATGCGTCTGCAAACACACAAACACTATGAAATCCTGTATATGGACATGATAAATCAATTTTTTTTTTCCTTTTGAGCCCATCCCTCATTTAGTCTGGAGTTAATGGGTGGTAATCAGGGAAAGGAATAATTCCCGAAGCTCCTGGGGAGTGTTGGGCAAGTCACAGAGGCCAGATTTCATTTCCAGGGTACAAAACACGACAAGAAACTCAGTGGCCGACGGGATAAGGTGATGTGCTCTGAAATTCTCAGTGCTACTAAAACCAGGTAATTGGTTCCCCTGGCCAAACCCCAAACGCTGGGTGACATTTTTTGATACTTTTGACTCTTCTCCATGAAAATAGCTCCAGCTGAGGGTAAATTCATCGGTGCTTGAATCACCGATGTTTTACAGTGACACCACGAAGCCATTGCGCTAAATTTCATGTAGTGCTTTTTTTATAAAAAAGGGAAAAGGGGAAAGACAAGATAAGAGTTTATATCAGCATTTACGCCTGGGATCGGAGTGCAAACAAATCTGAGCAAAAAAANTGTCTACACGAAAGCCATAAAATAAAAAAAAAAAAAAAAAAAAAGAGGTGAGAAGCAAAATATTTTTTTTTTTTTTTTTTTTTTGTAGCAGGGCCCTTTTCCTTCCAGAATAAGAGCAGGCAAGCCAACATCAGAAAGTCTCCTGCTGGAAACAAGCATATCCAGCGGTGGAACCTGATCTGCTGCAGCCAGGGCAGGGCCGTGCGTAGGCCGGGCTTTTATCAGCCCCTCGGATGAGAGGGGAAGCGGGGCAGGAACATCTGCAGGGAGGGTTTGGGGCTGCGATGACGCAGAACTTACGGGGGCTCGGTGCCCTGGGGGATTCCTGTGTGCGAGTGAGAGCTGGCAAATCCAACCCCCCTGCCCGGGCAGATTCCAGAGAGCCCGAGGGATCAGTCAGGGTGTTTGTTACCCTGGATGCCGGGAGAGCATGGAGCTGCTGGAGCCCCGGGGTCAGGAGGTCTCGGGCCGGGCTCTCGGCTCCGTAAATCACCCACGCACCTCAGGGGAGGGAAGGGAGGTTCACGATTTACACCAGCACGGGTTTATTTGGCCGCCGGGAGCTTGGGAGGCAGAGTCTGGAGCTCTGTCGCCCCCCATTCCATGTGTGCAGCTCTCTGGCTCCCAGTTGTACCCGAGTTATTCTCGTTTGTGAGCAGAGACCTCTGTGCTCGCCCAGCCTGACACTTCCACCAGTGCTTCCCTCCAGATGATTTTGGGTGACTTTGCCCACTCAGTGTTTCACCGCCTCCAGCCTTGGAGTTTCCAGCATTTCCCCGGGGCAGGCTTCTCCACAGTCTGCCACACTTTAGAAACACACCCTGAGCGCCAACCCAAATCCTCGTGCTCCTTCTCCCAGCTGGATTTCCTTGCATCAGCCCAAACAAATGACTTCGTTCACATGCACGCTCTGCAAATATCTATGCAGAGCAATCATAGCTTGTTTATTATCCCTGCCTCACCCGGGCTCACTCCTCCTCCCCACTCTCATGCTATTTATGTTACTTAATAGTGCTTAAAATGCTTTTCAGCCCAATTTCATTTCACCTTTGTTGCGAGGTTTTGTGAGTTTTGGGCTTTAAGCTGCCTTTGCCACCCCGGCCGTGGCGCAGCCTGGTCTCAGAAGGGGATCGTGATCCTCAGACTGGCTCATTGCAAAATCTTGGTCCGTGCTGTTCTGTGGTGCTTCCAGAAACTTCTTCCAAACATTTCAACCATTACTTTGTTAAAGACCAAAAGGAAATTCAGTGTGTTGCCAGCAGCACAACCTGCTGGGGCTCTGCACCCTCAGCTGTCTTCTCACTCCCAGGATTGCTGGTGGCTTTCCAGAGGCAGCACAGCCCCTCTCCTGACCCTCTTTCCCCAGCTCAGCCCGGGGGTGTTGGCTGTCCCACATGGAGAGGCCGGAGCTCTCCCGTTGAAAGATCTGAGGGAGAAAAAATGCGCCAGCACAAACCCTGAAATCGGACCTGGGCTGCCATGCTGTGCTGGAGGGGGAAGGGGAAGGCCTTTGGCTGGAATCAGGCTGAGCTGCCCGGAGTCAGCAGGATGTCTTCCCAATCCATGGATATGGACTCGGGTCACCCTTCCCCTCTCACTTCTGCCCCCATCTCAACCTGATAAACTTTCATCTCGCAGCTGCCTGGGCATTCACAGCCCTCTCACAGCTTTTCTTTGATTTCTTTGCCTTTCTTGGTTCCCATGTTTCTCCCAGACGGAATTGCAGGCAATGTCTGAGCAGCACATCCTAAACACAGGATTGCTGAGGCTGGAAAAGCCCTCCCAGCCCATGGAGGCCAAGCCGTGCCCGATGCCCACCTTGTCCCCAGCCCAGAGCACTGAGTGCCACGGCCAGGCCTTCCTTGGACACCTGCAGGGATGGGGACTCCAAAGCTCCCTGGGCAGCCCCTGCCAAGGCCTGGCCACCCTTTCCATGAGGAATTCCCCCTGGATCTGTGCTTGGCTGTGTGTGCTGCACAAACTGCACCAAGCCTGCGTTGATGGGGCTGGTGGCACCTGTGCCACACACACCTGGTGCTTGCCCAGGTTTGGCAAACCCCAGGAGCTCAGCTGGCACTGCTGCTCCAAATGCGTTTCTGGAAGGTGTTTGGCAGCCCCAGAGGGGCCAAACATCCCCACTGTCCTCAGACACCTCTGAGAAGAGGTTTGAACCCCCTGGTTGGTGTGGGCAGCGAGTAGCTCCCTCAGAGTCCATCTGAGGAAAGGGATGATCCACTGGGATCAAACACCACACAAAGACCTTCTTCTTCTTCTTCTTCTTCTTCTTCTTCTTCTTCTTCTTCTTCTTCTTCTTCTTCTTCTTCTTCTTCTTCTTCTTCTCCTTCTCCTTCTCCTTCTCCTTCTCCTCCTTCTCCTTCTCCTTCTCCTTCTCCTTCTCCTTCTCCTTCTCCTTCTCCTTCTCCTTCTCCTTCTCCTTCTCCTTCTCCTTCTCCTTCTCCTTCTCCTTCTCCTTCTCCTTCTCCTTCTCCTTCTCCTTCTCCTTCTCCTTCTCCTTCTCCTTCTCCTTCTCCTTCTCCTTCTCCTTCTCCTTCTCCTTCTCCTTCTCCTTCTCCTTCTCCTTCTCCTTCTCCTTCTCCTTCTCCTTCTCCTTCTCCTTCTCCTTCTCCTTCTCCTTCTCCTTCTCCTTCTCCTTCTCCTTCTCCTTCTCCTTCTCCTTCTCCTTCTCCTTCTCCTTCTCCTTCTCCTTCTCCTTCTCCTTCTCCTTCTCCTTCTCCTTCTCCTTCTCCTTCTCCTTCTCCTTCTCCTTCTCCTTCTCCTTCTCCTTCTCCTTCTCCTTCTCCTTCTCCTTCTCCTTCTCCTTCTCCTTCTCCTTCTCCTTCTCCTTCTCCTTCTCCTTCTCCTTCTCCTTCTCCTTCTCCTTCTCCTTCTCCTTCTCCTTCTCCTTCTCCTTCTCCTTCTCCTTCTCCTTCTCCTTCTCCTTCTCCTTCTCCTTCTCCTTCTCCTTCTCCTTCTCCTTCTCCTCCTTCTCCTTCTCCTTCTCCTTTTCCTTCTCCTTCTCCTTCTCCTTCTCCTTCTCCTTCTCCTTCTCCTTCTCCATCTCCATCTCCATCTCCTTCTCCTCCTTCTTCTTCTTCCTCCTCCTCCTCAGCTGTTGTCCTAAACTTTGGACTACTGACACACTCATGGATACCGCATGCCTGGAATTGTCCAAGGCCAGGTAAGATGGGGCTTGGAGCAGCCCACCATAGTGGAAGGTTTCCGTGCCCATGGCACGGGGTTGGAATGAGATGATTTCTAAGGTCCCTTCCAGCCCAAACCATTCTGGGATCTGGGGATTTTACACAAAGTTTCAGGCCCTCCCACTTGCAAACCTTAATGGGAGACATATTTTATTCCCAGGCTGAGAGCTCCATGAACAAACCAGCCCACAGCTGACTGACCCACAGCTCGGGATGCTCGTGGCTTCCTTCACAAGACCTGGGGCACTGAACACCACACAGAAATCCCTGGAAGCACCAAAATGTCATTTTTTCTTGGAGCTGAGCGTGTGTGTGACTCCTCACTGCCACACTTTAACCTGTATTTTCTCCCATAGCTCTGCCTTTGGCCCTGTGTGAAACTCTCCCCACATCTTTGATGTTTTCAGTTGTCTTTCAGAATGACATCAGCAGAAACAGAAATGGCCACAAACCCATTCATCTTTCCCGTGGCTCTCAGAGAGTGCCGTAATTATTTAGCTTCTTAAAACCTTCACACTCCTACAGGTCTCATAAAGTAGTTATTCCGCTCTTGATATTTTCTCCCCAGCTGTGATGATTTAATCCAGCCTGGGGTCTGAAAGGCTCAGCCAGGAAAATCCCAGAGCGCAATTCAGCTCATTTATAAGGATCAGCATTCCTGCAGTACCCAGCCCGGGCTGGGCTCTCCATCTGCCTTATCTAAACACTGCCATCACTCTGCATTTAGCCTTTCGTGGTAAGCTAAACCACCACACGGAGCTCCGAGAAACTCGTGCATCTGGCCTGCAAACATCATCCTGGGTTTTAACCATTTTGTGGGACAGCGTTCACTCAGGTAGAGCGCGTTTGTTCGGGGTGGTTTCGTTCTCAGGCCACCAAGGGGGAAGCACTGCGGTCTCTTCACCACAGAACGTCTCAAAAAAAAAAAAACCCCAAAAGATCAGGTCGGTTCCCTAACTCCATGAATCACAGCTTTTTGTAAGCATCATGAAGTTATTCTGAGGTGATTATAACACAGGTGAAATTCCCTTTCTTTCTCAGTGGTGACAAAAACCCCCAGAATAACTCGGCCATGCGGCAGTGCCATTTTCTTTCGGAACCAAAGCCTCTGAATTCCAAAGCCAGGAAATGATGATTAAGATGCCTCTTCGAGACATTAAATAACCCATCTAGTTTTATGCTGCATATTAGTGGTCAACAAGAATACTTCAAAGTTTAAATTTCACACAGAAATTGCAGGTACAAACTCCTCTCACTACATATATTTGCTGTTGCTGAGCTAACATTGAAAGACACATACTAACTTTTTAAATTTCCTGACTTTTATGATTGCTCAATTTTGCAACCTTAACATTATTTTGAAAGTAGGATTGTGCAAAATTTCCCCCAAGGGACACAGAGAGCTCTGTGCTTTTGCAGCGTGGCCTTTCTGTAGCTAATTTCCCTCATTTTGTTGGAGGTTTCTTTGGGGTTTTTTTTTTTGCAGCCTTGCAGACGGGAGCAAAATTGCAGGACCTCAAAAATAATCAAGCGTGTTTCAGGTACCCTGGTGCCTTAATTTTCTGTATTTTCTGGGTTTTCATTCTGCAGTGCAGGTGTATGTCTGCTATGCATCACAGCCCTGTCCAGGAAAGCACTTGACATCCCCAGAACCACTCACGAGCCTGAGGTGAAGAACTTGCTCAAGGGCTGTCCTGGATGGGGGAATATCTTCAGAGATATTTAAAAATTGAAAGGAAATTGAATTTAATTTTCCTGTTGATGCACGTGGGGTTTCAGCGGATGACAAATTACAGGGAATGGCTGCCATGTGCATGTTCCCTGAGCAGGAGCGGGAAACGAATCCTTTCTGTGTAGATGGAATTATAAAGCAACACAGTGAGAAGCAGAAAGTGTTCATTTGAAACAATCCCTGGTTGTTCTCAGCTTGTTTTGCATGGCAAGGCAAGAATTGGTTTTTGTGCCCAGCACTGCCTGTTTGCTGGGGGTGAGCACAGAGTGGGAGCCCTTGTCTTAAATGGACTTTTTAGGTGAAAATTCGCCCCTTGTGAGGGGGCTTAGCAGGGCCACACGATATTTAAACCCCCTCAAAGAGGATTATTCAGTGTCTGGAGGTTCATGCTGGCTCTCCACAGTGAGGTGGCTTTTGCAAATGGGAATTTCGACAGCAAAGGAAGGGCAGCATCCCTCAGCCCAGCTGGGATGAGCCCTGACACGGAGCAGGCACCTGCATCTCTCCCAGTCCTCTTCCTCTGGCAGCAAGAATCCCAGAAATCCCCCTCCACACCTGTCTGGGGTGATCTGGTTTTATTACTAACCTTAAATAACACTGGGAGCAGACGTGTTCCCCACAGGAACTCGCCCCTACACGCAGGACTGAGGCCTGCAGTGGAAAACCAATTTCTTTTTAAACAACAGGCAAATCACTTGTGCTGCAAAGAGCACAAAACCTTGTGGAAGCAGAGGTCTTACAGAGGGCTCAGTGTCACACAGGAGAAAATGATTCATGGAAAATCTGTTCGATGGTGGGGGGGTTCAATCTGGGAAATACTGGGTGAAGCAGATTCGTTTCCTTTGAACACCCCTTAATGCCTTCCCCTTCTTCCCTTGCTTTTAAAGGAAAACACCAAAGCAGCATATCTCCCCTCTTTCTCCAGTCTCCCACCAAATGAAGGCATCTCTCCAATGTTTCCATGTTCCTCCATGTTTCCAATGCCTTTTTCCCAGCAAGAAAAGGAGCAAGTTTTCCCGTAGTACAGAAATAATTCGCAGTGCCAGCTACTACAGGAACTCAAAGATTCGACCATTACAGCATCACTGCCTCATTAATCTCGTTATTCCTGATCTCTCGCTCCTATTTCCATGGTGTCAATACATTTTTCGGAGCCAGTCACATCTTCCAAGGAGTTTATCAGTGCCCATCCAGAGCTGGAAAAAGCCATGTGCTGTTCTGCCTGAGCCTCGCACAGCAATTAAGCCACCAGCGCTTCCTTGGAGCGGCAATTCCCGGTGATGAAAGCTCCAGACCTGCTGGCTCCGAGGAGTTACTTTTACTGTATCAACTTTTCACGTGCCGTAAAAAGTGGAGCCACATGAGAAATGGAAGTTATCTGTGTAGCCCCAGGTCTCAGGGAGCAAAAGGCTTCTAAAGCGAGTGATGTGATTAGGAGAAATAAGGAAATGAAATCATTTAATGGGAATGCGCCGTGCGTAGAAGGAATCAATAAACAGTTCCCAGGAGTTATCACGGGCCATTTAGTGCTTTTTGGATCTAAACTCTCTAATCCCTGCCCTTTCTGCTTTATTTGTCCTTCATTTTGCCACGTAGCACCGGGCTGTGATGCATCCTGAAGATCCCAGCAGCTGCTGAGCCCCAGGATGGAGGTGCCGTGGAAAGGTCAAGTTTTCCTCGCGTTCCATCTTGGATCCTCCATGAGAACCCTCCGGCTCTTCCCAACTGCTTTAAAGCCTCATTAAGGACATGGATCTAAGCCTGTTTCCATCCACACCGAGTTACCTTCCTTTTCCTGTGGATTAATACCTGCTCTGGAATATCCATCCTGCGGGATTGCCCGGTAGCAGCGAGTCCCATCTGGATGCTGATGGCCAAAGCAGCGCGGGGCTGCCGAATCGCTTAAAAAGCGGTTATTGCCGAAGAGAAAGGAGGTCATAAAATCCTACAGGCCCACAGTGATATCTGTGTGACCTTGCTGTGACTCCAGAGCCCGCCCCTGGATATTTTCTGAGTTACCTGCCTGGGGTCCTTCTAACGACGCCAACGGGAGGAATAAACAAGGATTGAAAAGCGTCGCTCCTGAATTCAGCAGCCACCGCTGTTACCCTTCACCTGGGCGGCTCCTGCGCCAGGATTTTAACCCGGGGCGGTGTCACGTTTTTCTCTTGTCACAGCTGACAGCAGTAAGGGTCACGATCACTCGGGTGAAGGCCGATCAAACACTCAGAGAAGGACAAATAAATTTGGGCCAGCCAGATGATTTTAAGGCAAGGCTGTGTTACGCAAGATCGAAATTTTTGTTTAGTGCTGTCCACCTGAGTTCAGGAGGGTGTGCCAGCAACCAGTGGGGCAGGCTGACCAAATTCCTTGCACCTGTCGCACAGCCAGGGCTCTTTCACTGCAACATCGGAATTTCTGAGCCTTTACCATGCCCCGTGTTCAGTCAGGAGGATGGGCTGGCCACTGTTTATAGCTGAAGCTGTGTCTCAGTACACTTCCTGTACGAATGAGCTTTTCTCATTCTCTGCCTCCAAAAATGGGGTTTATCTATGAACGTGAAAATCGCGTTTGGTTAGATCAGTACAATGTCCCAGCACTGCCGAGAGCTGAGGTTTAGGAAATCAGCACAAACAGGAAAAGTTGTGTTGCTTTTCCAGAATATTATCCCTGACTTCTTGATCCTGAAATGTTACCTGAATGTTTCTCCCTAATGACCTTTTCTTTCCTCATTTCATCCAATTGATTTTTGAACCCATGGAAGTGTTCAGTGTCAAGTATCTCGTGACCAAAGGGATAAAANGTTAAAGTTGTTTGTGCCAAAAGGAAAAAAACTTTTTTTTTTTTTTTTTTTTTTTTTTTTTTTAATATTTTGAAGCTTTTCTATCCCAATTCCATTGTATGTTCCTTTCTTCCTGCATCAGAATGGTTTGGGATGGAAGGGAACTTAGAGATCACCTCCTTCCCACCCCTTGCCATGGGCAGGGACCCCTTCCACTGATCCAGGTTATTCATTCCCACTTGTACCTCTCTCTGCTGCTCATGACTTTGGAACACACTCTGAGGGACAATCCAGACCCGTGGAATTCAAATCTACTTGATACCAGGAGATATAAAACACTTTGGCTTTTCGTACTGAAGCTCCATTTCCACCCCTTTTCCTTTTCCCCCCCGCTTTTTCCGCCGTTTTCAACCTGCGCTTCTCAGCATAATAAAAGCTAACAAGCAAGAGTTCTTGGCAGATGGAGGGAAGTTATTTAATGCCTGTGGAGAATCTGTCCCCATATGTTTAATAAATGCTTTCTTTCAATAAATGTGCACTCAGCTTCAAGGAACATGGAAAACTACGGGGTTTTTTTTTGCGTCAAGTGCCAAGATAATAATAACCTGGCAAGTGACTGCTTGCTCCAAGCAGTAAAAGGCCAGGGAAGCCAGGACTCACTGTTCCCACTATTTTAATCATTATTTGCTGGTGACCACCAGTCTTCAGTGAACATTTCAGGTGCCTCTGGTATTTTTCAATTTTTGCTGAGTGCCAGGTGACTCAGGGCCCAGCTCTGCTGCTCTTTCTCACAGAGTTTTATCTGATTGAAAATTAGCCTCTAAAGACTCGAGTCCAAGCAAAAAAAAAAACCACTCGTGCTGAGGAACAGCAGCAGAATCTGATCCGGTGTTTCTGGTCTCTAAATGGTTTCTGAGTAGCTGGCACCAAAGCTTTACATTCGTCTTTAAATACTGGAGGTCTGGGGTTATTACAAAACCTTGGAGGGTTTGTTTTTTTTTTTTTTTTTTTAAATAAAAGTATGTTATTTCTATTAAATTCTGTTTGTAAAAATTACATATTGTTAGGCTGAATAGTGCAAACCCGAAACAAAAAGTAAATGACAAATTCAGACTCCTGGAATTGTGCGAGTTCCACTGAGAAAATAACCCTGAAACCTCACCAGCCACATCTGTGTATATCACTGCTCAGTTATTACTCTTTTACTAGACTGCAGGTTATTTTGCCTTACACCCAGTGGTCCAGGGGAAAAAAATAAAATAAAAAAAATTAAAAAAAAAAAAAAAGCAGCCCTTATTGACAATCACGGGGGAAAAAGTGAAATCAATAAAATGAAAAATTATCTGACAATAATTACAGTTGCAAGGCTTGCTCCTGGGCACGCCATGAAAGCAATCTGAACTCCAAAGCTCTGTTATTGCACTGCTCCAGTTCAGCTGTGCAACAATCCACTTTGGGCCTGGGAGTGCCAGATGCTGAAATCGCTTTTTGGGGAAAAAAACCAGACTAAAAGTCTGCTAAAAAGCAAAGTCTAAACAAGGAGTGGCTTTGCATTGCCGTGGAGCTCAACCCAAAGAGTCTCACACACAGGAGGAGTTGCACTTGCTGCTGGCAAGGAGAATTGGGGTTACAGGGATCACAGAATCATGGAATGTCCTGATTTGGGAAGGATCTCATCCAGTGCCAGCCCTGGCCCTGCCCAGAGCCCTCAACAATCCCAGCCTGGGCATCCCTGGCAGCGCTGTCCAAATGCTCCTGGAGCTCTGGCAGTTTTGGGGATGTTCCCATGCCCTGGGGAGCCTGGGCAGTGCCCAGCACCCTCTGGGCAAAGAAACTTTTCCTAAATATCTCCCTCAGCCTCCCCTGGCCCA
The DNA here is from genome assembly GCA_013397935.1 of Dasyornis broadbenti. Lineage (NCBI taxonomy): Eukaryota > Metazoa > Chordata > Aves > Passeriformes > Dasyornithidae > Dasyornis > Dasyornis broadbenti. Next base: position 252,117 of record VZRN01000635.1, on the reverse strand, counting down.
GCTCCAGCTGCTGCCTGGGTCCTGTCAGGTCACAGAGAGCGGAGATGGGAGCCGCCCCCGGGGAGCTCTGCCCTCGGTCCCCTCTGCTCCAGCTGGACATTCCAAGTGCCCTCAGCCACTCCTGGTGTGGCCCCTCCAGACCCTTCCCCATCTCCATGTCCCTCCTTTGGGTGTTCTCCAAGAACCTTCTGTCTTTCTTCTCTGTGCTCACACAGCAGATTGGGAGGAGCGCTTGGAGCAGATTCCCACATTCCCCGTTTCCTGAGGAGGAAACTTCTCCAGACAGAGCTGAGATCCCTTCTGAGGGCACGAATTTAAGCCCTGATCTTCCTGGCCACACTCCAGCAGCAATTCCTCGGGGTAGGCTCCGTGATGGGGTCTCAGATATCAGCCCAGTGAGGAAACCAGGCCTCTGTGCTGTGGCAGTGGCTTCCAGTGGCTGCACCTTCCTCTGTCTGGGAAGCCTCCCAAAAGAGAATTACAGAAATTGAAAAATGTGGCCAGGAGAGCAAGCACTGCTCTTGCAGGATAATTGCAAAGTAAATAAGGGTGCACACAACGTTTGCAAATTTTACAGACATTTAAAAAAAAAAAAAAAAAAGGAAAACAAAACCACTCTTGTGACCCATCCAAAACAAGTCTTTCCAGCAAGAGCTCGGAATCAAAAAGAGCCAGGATAATCTTATTAGAAATAACATTTCTAATTGCATTCCCTTCTGAGAACAACACAAATGTGTATTAATCACCTTCTCATTTCCATATATTCTGCATTACCTGACTTTTCAAGTCTTCTGAGCCCAGAAAAGGGTTTCATTTCTGTCTCCAACATGAGAGCTGGGCTGTAGGACATCCATGTGCTGATAAGATACTCCATATTTAGCATGGCCTGTGTGAAAGGCCTCACAAAGTTCTCTGAAATGCCAGATTTCAAATCCACCAGTGAATTGAAGTGACTCTGGGCTCTCTGACTGGTGACTGTTTCCATAAGCGTCAAAAACCACGTGGGGCCCATTTCAGAGCAAAGCTACGAGGACAATCTGTGCCAAATGCCCTGAAAAGCTGCTGAAATGAGCTGCCTCATCACGGATCCATGGCATGAATCCTGTAGGGGCTGACAGCACCTCAGCAGCAGCAAGACACCTACACTGCCCTGAGGAGAAAATCAGCTTGGGGGAGTGGGCAGGAAGGCTCTGCAGAGGGATCTGGACAGGCTGGATCCACGGGCTGAGGCCACTCCAAGCCCATGGAGCTGCAGGCTGGGCAGAGGGGCTGGAAAGCTGGGAAAGGCCCTGGGGGTGCTGGGGACAGCTGGACACGAGCCCAGGGGTGCCCAGAGGGGCAACAGGCCAATGGCCCCTGGGCTGGATCAGGAATTCCCTGTGTGTCCAGCAGGAGCAGGGCAGGGATTGTCCCTCTGGGCTGGGCACTGAGAGGCCCCTCCAGGGCTGGCTCTAGTTCTGGCTCCTGCAGGAGAGACCTGGAGGGGCTGGAGCGTGTCCAGGGAAGGGAACGGAGCTGGGAAGGGGCTGGAGCCCCAGGAGCGGCTGAGGGAGCTGGGAAAGGGCTGAGGCTGGAGCAGAGGAGGCTCAGGGGGCTGTAGCAAAAAAACCAGAGAAGCCAGCAGATTTGTAGGAGCTGTGGTTTCATCTCTGCTGTCAGAACTTGTTCTGCAGCCCAGGTGGATATGGACCTACGGTCCCCACTGCTCCCTCTGCTTCAGGAAGCCAAAACAACAACAGGAAAACCTAATTTCACCTCAAACTAGCCACGAAACTGTGCCCCTCACGTTCGGATGTGGAACTTGGCTGAGCAAATTAGGCTTTCATCACCTTCAAGTTCAACTATTGCAAGGAATATATCCTCAAGCTGGAGTCGACCACAAAAAGGCACTCAGAACCCATGGCTGGTTCAGGAGATTTGTCTCCTGAGTCAGACCTGCCAAAAAAAGCACTTCAGGCCAGGGCTCTGAACTCCTGGTCTGGTTAAAGGTTCAGCAATCTTGTCTTTCAGCTGTAAAATCTTGAAATGGCCCAGGGGTGGCTCACTGAACATCTTTTTTTTCCTGTTTCTTCTGTAAGGAAGAGGCATCAGTAAGGCCAGCAGTTGCCATTTTCCAGAACATCAACAGAGATTATTAGGAAAAAATCCTGCCCTGAGAGGGTGGGGAGGCACTGGGATAGAATTCCCAGAGAAGCCGTGGCTGCCCCTGGATCCCTGGCAGTGTCCAAGGCCAGGCTGGACACTGGGGCTTGGAGCAGCCTGGGACAGTGGAAGGTGTCCCTGCCCATGGATGATCTTTGAGGTCCCTTCCAATCCGAACCATTTTGTGATTCCATGATTCCGGAGCCTTTATCTTTGTGCTTTGCAGTGCTTTGATCTTCTACGACGCTTGGGCATTTTGGAGTATTTTAAACACGTGAGGAATCTGGGAGTCCGAAGATCTCATGTGCAGGGAAGGAGGGCTCCAAACTGCAGAGCCCAGCTTCAGCAAGAAACGTGGATTAAATCTGGGATTAAAGCAAGGATTCAGGATCCCACCTCCCCATGATGTTCTTGGCATGAAAAATCAGGTGATAGGCACTTTCCTGGAGAAGAGATAAAATATCTCCCCTGTCCTCCTAGTGCTGGGGCAAGGGGACAGGTTGGTGATTAGATTCTCCCTGGAGCTGCCTCACGGCCCCGCTGTGGAAGGTTCAAGGGTTTACTTGGCTTCTCTGCTTCGCGCCAAGCTAAAAATCCCACAAAAAGTCCTTTGTGTGTGGAAGTATCCCAGAAGACAGGAGATAACATTTTCCAAACCAGGAGCTACATCATTTCCATAACAGCTCTTACCACAGGATTCAGCAGAAATATTCACAGAGTGCCTCTAACTGCATATTTAAACAACAAATACTCCAGCAAAACTCACCGAAAGCTCTATTATTTTCCTTAAAAACTCCATAAAAACTCACAGAAAAATCTACTCTTTTCCTTAAATAAAAGCTTTTCATGTTCCTTTCCAGTGATCTGGAGGTCTGACGAAAGAAGCTGTGGATGCAGTGGCCCACAACTCCTCGTCTCGAGAAGTGAGGGGAAGAAAATCAATCTCATTGTAGAGCTTGGCTATGAAGCAAAGAGCGGGGGATAAGGAATAATAAAAACCACGGTATGGGAGTGAAAAGGGAACGTGACAGGAGATCCACAGCCCCACGAGGGAAGAGGATGCAATTCCTGGGGCAGAGAGGCAGGGAAGGGAGATGTGGAGCAGGACAGGGGATGGAGGGCAAGAGCTCGAGACATGTGAAACACATTTGGTCTGCAGGGATGTTCTCCCTTCCCTCCGGTTCCTTTTGGTAGCTGCTCCCCATGACCCAAATCTCTCGTTTTGCCTCTCTCTCGGGGCCTTTCCCTCGTTAAAAAGGCTGAATTTTCAAACATCTTGAGGACAAACGGAGCCAAAAGTGGGGTCATTGCTCCAAGTGAGTGGAGGTAAAAGTAAGGGACAGATTCCCTGGGGTCTCCATCGGGAAGGTGTTTGGATCAGACACTTGCCTGAACCTGAAAATCAGGATTTTCCCGTCTTGACAAATGGCAAGGAAGAAACAGTAAGCGCTGATGTCCCCTAGTTAAGGTTGGTGGGGTAGAAAGATCAAACCCTGTGTATTTCTCTGCTGCATGACTGCTGTTTTCTGATTTTACACTGCACCTTGCTTAACGTGCTCAAAACCTCCAAGAATCTTCTAAGAAGTGGTTTGGATCTAATAAATTCTTTTGTTTTCAGAGCCAAGTCTTGTCCTACTCATTGCAGCAGTCCAAGTGTACCCACCCTGCAGTCCAAGAAAGTGGAATTTTACTCTTCAATGCAAACCCCGTGACTGATGGCATTGCCCTGCATTTCATACAATTAATGCTGTCATGTTCCACTTTTATCCTAAATCCATCTTTTGCAATCCACTCTAACTTTCTTTTTTTTAATTCAGTGAGAAAGAGACAAAAATTTCTTCTACCGTGTTCACCATTAGTGACCATCACAACATAAATATCGAAGTCAAACCATCCCTGCAGGTGTCCAAGGAAGGCCTGGCCGTGGCACTCAGTGCTCTGGGCTGGGGACAGGGTGGGCATCGGGCACGGCTTGGCCTCCATGGCCTAATGGGCAGTGGAAGGATAATTATCGATCCAGCTGGGGAATATTTCACAACAATCCAGATTTTGGGTGACTGACAGCAACGCTTTTTTGGTTGCTGGGTGTTGGAAACGGAGGCTTCGAGCCAGGGTTTACAAACAGCTCTGATAGGTTGTGCCAATAAAGGAATCTCTGCGAGAGTGTGAAAAACTCTCAGCCTGGGGTTGAATTCATGTCCTCAAACACTCTTAAGTGAACCTTTCTGTATAATAAGGGCTTTTCCAAATCATCTCCTTCCTCCAGGGAAAAGGAGGAATAAGAGAAAACCCTCAGCTACCACCCCTGCTAAGCACACACTTCAGTTTGCTTTCCAACGGGAAAGGATTTAAGGCTCTGCCTTTTCTCTCCCACAAATTAATTATCATCGCTTTTATCTTTAAGCAAACTGAGGACAGGCCCGAGGAGGATGACAGAAATATTGTACTGCAGAGGCAATACTGACTCGATTGCTAAAGCTGTAAAAGCCAGGCAACGTGGGATGAAGGTGGGAAAGCTTCCTCAGCCGGACGCGCGGATTTATGGCAGCACCCGCTGCCTGGGAAAGGACGGGGTGAGGAGTAACAGCTCTCACCCAGACTCACAAGGTGTTGTATTCTGGGGGGTTTGGGTTTATTTCCCCTTCCTTCTTCTAAGAATCAAGAGCAAAGGAATGAAATTCTGCTGTGCAGGGTGCAATTGGTTCAAGGCTTTGTCCTCTTGCACCCCTCATCCAGGTGTGTGGTCACAGCCAGGTAAATACTTCCAATTCTCTTTGTGATAACGATAACCACGTGCATTTCTTATCTCGCGCATCGGTTTCGTGCGTGTGCACAAATTAAAAAATGGCCCACTTCTTCAAAATTTGGCAAAATACTGAAAATTGGATAGGAAAGAGAAAACGTCAAGTGTTGTGGCAGGTGCTTTTAGCCCACCCCCAAGAATTTCCATAGTTAAATCCTGCAGGAAGATGAAGTGCAGCATGGGAAGCATCAGAAATTAAGTTCAGGTGTTATTAATTTTGTTCCAGACCTTCTACCCTTAAAGGTGTAAGGTCAAGGCTAAAAGCAGGGAATGAGAAGTGCTTGAGCTGTTTGGGCTGCTGGCCTGAAGAGTCCTCAGCTCTGCCTTTTTGGGAATTGCAATGCAGAGGAGAAGCAGGCTGAACCTTAGTCTTTCTGTACTTGGGGGAGGGAGGGAGGGTTAGAAGAGTGCAGCTCTATGAAAAAATTATATAATTTACTCACTTCTGCTTGTGAGGGCTCTGGTTTACACAGGAGTTTTAAAATTCCCCGATTTTCCGGCTGTGGCTGCCTTCACTGAGCCAAACTGCTTTGTGAGATCTCACGTGAGCATGGCTTTGCCTCCCAGCTCCCTTTTTGCTGTCCAGTGTTTGCTGTTTGTTCTTCCCAGAACCTGAAACAGAAAAGATTTTCCTCTGCTCGTCTCTGTTGGGACAATGAAGCAAGTTAAGCGTGAGGAAATTTGGGGGCGGGGGGTTGTAAGTGGGAATCTGTGGGAGTTTAGGGATATGAGGGGCTTTGAGTAATTGGTGTGGGAGCTGGGCCCTACATTCAGCACCCACCTCCCTCTGAACATCCTGCACAGCTCCAGGTGGATTTCAGCAGCTCTCCCAACCCTCTGCCCCCTGATGATCCCAACCCTTCCTTAACTTGGTCTGTACCAGGGGGAAGGTTTGACAGGACAAGAACAGCCTCAGGCTGGGCCAGGGGAGGCTCAGCTTGGACAGCAGCAGGAATTTCTCCATGGAAAGGGTGGCCAGGCCTTGGCAGGGGCTGCCCAGGGAGCTTTGGAGTCCCCATCCCTGCAGGTGTCCAAGGAAGGCCTGGCCGTGGCACTCAGTGCTCTGGGATTGGTCACAGGTTGGACTTGGTGATCTTGGATCCCTTTTCCCACCTCAAGGATTCTGGAATTCTAAGTACACACATTTTGCTACGAAGTGGGCTGAAAAATCTTGTTTCCTGCAGAGCAATGAGCACCCCTGTGGCGAACTGTGCTGTGGAGTAAATGCAATTCTGCTGCTGCCTTTCCTACCCTGGAACCATCCCAAGGACAGTTTCCCCTGCCTCGCTGCTTATTTTCATAAAATGCTCAGGAACCTGATATCTCAGAAGCTTCTGCTCTCTCCAGGCTGGTTGATGAGTTCAAAATTAACCTTCAGGGTGTGTTTCAAACACAGTCCCAACTGCTTTGCCCTCATCTGTGGGAGAAGCGACATCCAGGCCGTGAGTTTATCCCGAGCGATGATCCCACAGGGAATGTTTGTAAGAGACAAACGCAGCCTTAGTGATGACATTTGCTATTTCAATCACATAATTATGGATATGACTCAGGAACTGAGATGCCCTTGTGTCCTGATTTTCTGTAAGTACCGAGGACTTGTGAAGGAAGTTTGGTTATTACTTAAAAAAAAAAAAAAAAAAAGAAAAAAAATACAGCCTGAGTAGAGAAGAAAGGCAGGGTGACCTCTCAGAGGCTTATTTTTGTATTGTGCTTGCCTCTATTATAAAATTGTTAACATACTCTCTCCCTCCCCGGGAAGTGTAATGGTGATATTAAAGCCAGTTTTACAATTTCCATCCTGTGCCTAAATCCTCCCTCATCCTGCTCCCTTCTTACAGGAGGCTTTTCGCCTGGCCTTTTATTCAGTATTCATTACCCCTCTCCAACAAATAAACACCCCACACCTGCGACTGGAATTTCATCTGGGCAGGAAAAAAATGGAAACTTTGTCCTGGCGGAGAAGGGTTTGTGCCGGTCCTGCCGCTCTGAGGGGCATTGCTGCAGGAAGGAGGGAGCCGAGCACCACCAGGATGTTAAATGGAACAGCCTGCACTGGCAGAGAGCTCGGAAAATAATGCCAGGGGGCTCAGGTTACTGCATCAGCACCTCCCTGCAGCTGAAATGTAGGCCACTGGATCTCAGCAAGGTGGATGCTCCCCGTTCCCCTTCCCTGGATTCCGAAATAGGTGGAGAAAGGGGAGCGGGTTTGTTGTGGCTGCAGAGTGGGAGCTCAATGCCCCCAGTCCTTGAGCTCCCCCACTGATTACAGCTCCCTTCATCCCTGTATTGTGGAGTTTTACCCGAACAGTGAAACCAGAGCGGGGAAAAACCATCCCAGACCAAACCTGCAGAGGCAGCAGACGCAGCACCTGCACTCTGAGAATTAATGAGTTCTTGGGCTTTATTGCAGGCTGGCTGTGTTTGGGTGAGTGCTTGGCAGAGATGTGTTCAATTTGTACTCGGGAGTGTGTGAACCGCTCTTCTGGAACCTTTCAAACACTTTCTGCTCGTTCAGAACTGTCTGCACTTGTCCAAAAGCTAAGAAGGCTCCAAGAAAATCTGGCAACCCGGGATGTGAACAGAACACAAGAAAATGCTCTCCAAAGCCTGAAGTTTGCACAGAAACAAGGTGGCAATTACTGCAAAATGAAACTCCTCACATCTGGGCGTCTTTGGCCTGATTTTCATTTCGATGTAGAGGATGGTGTGCTTCATTATTACTATTTTTATTATTATTGTTGTTCTTTTAAAAGTCTGAGCCTCTCACAGCTGGACCTAAAAGTCAGTGCAATCCTCTGATGTTGACTTGTGCAGCCATGGCAGGGCAGCTGTTTAGAAGCCATCCTTGAGGTACCAAAAAATTCCTTTGGCTGGTGCTGTTTAGTTACAAACAGCAGGAGCAACGCCAAGCAGCTCCAACAGCCCTCTGTGCTCACAGCCAGCTCTGTGCTCCCTTAGGTGAAAATAAACCACCCTAAAATCACTCCCAGCCCTCTTTCCCTGGGGTTTTATGCCTTCTTTAAAACATGGTGTTGCCCCAACGTTTTTTTTTGGGGGGGTTTTTTCAGTTCTTAATAACCCGGGAGGAGAGGAATCTTCATTTGGAGCAGTGCTAAGCAAACATCGCACTCTAATAAACAACCTGTGGAGGAGCTGGAATTATTTAAAAACCCTGGTTAAAACATAAGCTTACATATTTCATCTTGCAAATAATCAACTTTGTATTGCTAAGGAAAACACGAGGAGCAGGTTTTGTTATCCATTCTCCCTCATCCACGGATTTAATAGGAAAGACAAGAGGAGCCTGTTCTCCACCCCGGTGACTTACGTGCAGCTCTCTGGCATCCCAGCAGGATGAGGGAATTCTCCTGCAGGAAAATCAGCCCAGAAGCTTGTGGTGATGATCCCTGGTGGGTTCCAAGAGCTGAGGAGTGACACTATCACCGCCTTGGATAGAGAGGAGATGCTCCATGTTCTTCGTGGCGGGAAGCGGAAAATCCGTGGCAGGCAGGGAAACGCTCACCCCATCCTAGGGCTGCTCACGGGAAGTGAAGAGCTGATCCTGTCTCTGCATCAGCTCCAGGATCTCTGCATTCCTACAAGACTCTCAGGGGTCTGCCACGGATCCCGAGGATGTGGCATGGATCCCTAGGATGGGACATGGATCACCAGGAGATTCTGTGGAGGGAGCTCCCAGAGGGCAGAGTTCAAGGAGGTCTCGCGATCAGGAATTCCAAACACCTCTTCCCACCTGGGCATGCTCCAGGCAGATGCTCTGCTGAGGAGGAGCCTCGTGTCAGTCAGCAGCTGGGAGGACACGACCCAGGCTGTCTAAATTTGTCATGGGCAGGGGAGGTGTCGGAAAACAGAGCGTGCCCGTTCCAGGCGGGATACAACGCTGGAAAAAGGAGCAGCAGGTTCAGCTGAGTGTTTACAGTCTCCTGGAGACCAGGGGCTGGGAGTTTGGGAGGGATGGGCACTGAAATGGAGACAGCAGCGCAGCTGGGCAGGACCGCCTAAGATGGGGTCACTTCAGTCTAATATCCATGATTAATTCCCTTTTTCCCTACAGCAGGATGGGTTACGGCAGGGACTTCAGCTGCGGGATCAGACCAGGATGGGTAATTAATTTTCCTACCCCACTCCTGGTTTTTTTTTGTGCCATAAACTTGGAGGGATGTAGCTAAACTAAGGAAGAAAGTCAAATTAAAAGAATGTACCTGGAAATATTTTATCTCCATTTTTCCTTGCCCCTTTCTCCTGCTGCATTCCCCTCCAAGGAGTCACTTCCCTTTCCAGGAAGGTGTGCTGAGCTAGCTGCAGCCTTTGCAGTCGTCTTTTCCCTCTCAGACCCTAAAAGGGCACGTGTCAACTGCACCTGGAAAATAGCTGGAAACTGTGGCCAAAATAGGGATGGGAAAAGGAAGAGGCTCAGCTTTCTCTGTGTTAATCACAGAACGATTTGAGTCAGAAGGCACCTTAAAGATCATCTTGTTCCAATCCCCTGACACAGACAGGGAATATTCCACTGTCCCAGGCTGCTCCAAGCCCCAGTGTCCAGCCTGGCCTTGGACACTGCCAGGGATCCAGGGGCAGCCACAGCTGCTCTGGGCACCCTGGGCCAGGGCCTCCCCACCCTCCCAGGGAACAATTCCTTCCTAATAACCAATCTAAACTTCCTCTCTGTCATTTTAATGCCAGAGCTGTTTGAGAAACAGTACAGGTTGGGCAAGCTAAGTATTTTTATCCATATCCCCCATTTTCCTTGGTGTTCTGAGAGTGGGACGTGATGGGGATGGGGTGGGAGGAAGGGAAAAGTTGCAACTCTGCCTGGAAAAGGAGGCACAGGACAAGCTTCCTCTCTTTGGGAGCTGCTTCTGTGGAAAACTGTGGTGAAAGCCAACCCTACACTGGCACTTCTGAAAAAATTTGGATATAGGAACAAAGGATATTGGCTTTAAACTGACAAAGAGTGCGTTTAGATGGGATATTGGGAAGAGATTCTTGACTGTGAGGGTGGTGAGGGACTGGCACAGGGTGCCCGGAGAGGTGGTGGATGTCCCATCCCTGGAAGTGCCCAAGGCCAGGTCAGACATTGGGGCTTGGAGCAGCCTGGGACAGTGGGAGGTGTTGTCCCTGCCCACGGCAGGGGTGGCACTGGATGGGATTTAAGATCCCTTCCAACCCAACCCATTCCATGGCTCTATGATAGTGATGAGTGTCCTTGAGGAATAATGGTTTTCTTTTCTTCTAACCCCGAATTTTTAAATACGTGCTTTAAATGAGAGAAGACAAAATCACCTGTGTTGTAGGATTGAACTCTGGTGAATGTATCAGTTCCCAATCCCAAAAGTATTGGAGAGCTCCCAGGAGCTGGGGTTCTTTGTAGATAGACTCAGAGAATCCCAGAATGGTTTGGGCTGGAAGGGACCTTAAATCCCATCCATTCCACCCCTGCCATGGGCAGGGACACCTTCCACTGTCCCAGGCTGCTCCAAGCCCCAATGTCCAACCTGGCCTTGGGCACTGCCAGGGATCCAGGGGCAGCCACCTTTCAGCCCTGCCCGATGGCTGAAGATGAGCTGCAAAACGCTGCCGTGAACTTTTGGGTGCGATTGTTGCCAGCACAGGAGACAGCCCAGAGCTTTCCCCAGACCCCGCTAGATGTCAGTGTGCTCTGCGGCTCCGGCCCCCATGGCCGGGAGTGCTGGGCTGGGCTGGGCTGCGGGAGATGCTCCGGAGCTGAGCTCTGCTGCGGCCGAACTGCTCCGGTTTGCAAGGAGAGGAAGTCAGGTTGATGCGGAAGTCAGGTTGATGTTATTTTATTCGTGGGTTTGGGAATCACAGAATCTTCAAGGTGGCCTTCGGGATCAGCCAGTGCCACCCCAGCAGCACCAGCATCACCCCAAACCCTGTCCCCAAGGGCCACATCCAGACTCCTCCTGAGCACTCCCACACACAGGGACTCCAGCACCTCCCTGGGCAGCTCATTCCAAGGCCTGACCGCTCTCCCAGGGAAATTTTCTTTCCCAATCTCCAACCTGAGCCTCCCCTGGTGCAATCTGAGGCCATTTCCTCTCGTCCTTTCCCTGCCCCTCCTGTCAGGAGCTGTGCAGAGCAGTGAGGGCCCCCCTGAGCCTCCTCTGCTCCACACTGAGCCCTTCCCCAGCTCCCCCAGCCGCTCCTCCCAGGATGGGTTTTCCAGACCTTTCCCAGCTTTGTCCCCTTCTCTGGACATGCTCCAGCCCCGCAATGTCCTTGTGGAAATGACGAACCCAAAAGTGGACACAGGACCCGAGTGTGGCCTCACCAGTGCTGAGTACAGCAGGAATGGGCACTCAGGGCTGCCAGATGGAGGAGCACAGACTTGGGAATGCCTTTGGCCTTCCAAAAAAAATTAGATTTGGAACCCTAAACTGCCTTGGGGATGTTGCAGACACCAATATCTGAACTGGAAGCTGTTTGTTTACCACCAGGCCTCGTCACCAAGAAGCATTTGTTAAGAGACTCCCCCAGTATTCTTCTTGAATAAGAGGCTGTAAATTTTCCCTCTGTTTCGTGAATGCTGCCACTGGGAAAGTTCCTTTGGGAAGTGGCAAGCCTTCCAAAGGCAGATCTTTGCATCAGGCACTAAGCTCCCTGTCCTTGCCTCCCTGGAAAGGCCCGGGATGTTTCTGCCTGAGGCCTTTGGTGCAAATCATTCCAAAGGGAAGACCTGGCCCAGCATTGGATCCAGATGTGGCTGCAGAGCCATGTCCCTCCCTGTCCGTGCTCTCACGTTGGAGGTTTCCTCATCCCATGTTCCAGGCCTGCCTCAATCGCAGACATTTCGCTCTTGATTTATTTTGAAAAAATCAAAACAATCCCACGGCCACTATATCATCAAATCTTGGCAGATCTATAAAAATCTGCATGTTAGGCTGTTTCAAGGGACTGTCTCTCAGATAATATTGATATTCCTGAGGTTTGGTATTTAGCAAAAAAATCTGGATCAAACCATTGCAGGTGATGAGGCAAGAGAGGATCCCTCCTTCAGATGTTGGATGTACATCTGAACTGGAAGTTTGGCAGAGCCTTCCCAAAGCCTGAAAAAGTATTTGGGTCAGGTCTTCGAGCATTTTTCTCTTTTATTTATTCTGTGATGGATGTTCAGGGCCAGCCTGAGATTCTCTCTGAGGGAACGAGTTGTGCTGTTCAATGTAAAGCAGATTAGAGGATGTAAATTCAAACTGAAATGCAGCAGGGAAAGCCAGATATCCACCCTATTGATCTCATCACTACAGAAAATGGGAGGAAAAATTCCTTTGACCAGGATTTCTGGACTGTGCAAGGTCTCCCCAAGGCGATGATGCACCAGCTCCCTAAATAGTGTCCCTAAATTTAGACTGAGAAAATGTTTCTGTTCCAGCAAACAGCAGAGGTGTGTGGCCAGCTCTTCCTAGAATCATGCAATGTACTGAAATGTACTGGATATTTAGAAATTACGGATTATTTAACGTATCTCAATAAAACTTGTTCCTCCCGTGAGGCACAGAAACATTCTTCTGTCCACCAGAACATTGATACGGTCTTTTTTTTTTTTTTTTTTTTTTTTTTTAAATTCTGAAGCCCTTTCACAGAATCCCAGGATCCCTGAGGTTGGAAAAGCCCTCCCAGCCCATGGAGTCCAAGCCGTGCCCGATGCCCACCTTGTCCCCAGCCCAGAGCACTGAGTGCCACGGCCAGGCCTTCCTTGGACACCTGCAGGAGGGATTTGCCAGAGGAATTTGCGCTCACGGTGCTGTACAATTCCCACAACACGGTATTTCTCACTCCTGGTGTTGCTGTGCCATCGTTTTCCTTTTGGGGTAGATTTTCACGCAGGGAATCCTACAAACTCTGCAGGCTGCAGATGCTGAACCCACAGCAGACACTGCAACACTTGTGAGAAATTAGAATAATAAATCAGAATTGTTGGTGAGGTCGGGGGTGGATGAAATCAAGCAGGAGAAAACATTTTGTGCTGCGTGAAAGGACCAAAGCATTTGTGACCAAGGTGAATTGTCTGCTCTCCTGGAGGAGCTCAGGCATTGCAGGAGAGCAGGAATCTCCCACTGAACCTTCAGTTTGTCTGGAATTTCAGTGATGGCCCAGGAAAGCGGGAATCAGCTGAAACCACATGGTTTGCAGGGGGCCACGTCCTGCTCCTATCAACCATCACTGCGAGCAGTGGGAAAAGATCTGAAAAATCCTTCTTTTCCTGAATCCCAGGTGAAGAACCCTGAATTCTCACACATTTGGAGACAAAACCAGAAGCGGGGGTGTTTGTTTTGTTTGGAGATTTTTTTTTTTAATGCTGGATTTTTAAAATCCAGTTATAAAGCAGGGAATCTCAACGGGGTTCCGTGGCACACAGGTTTGAATTTCAGGTCACGGGCAGTGGGAATCGCTGCGTCCACTCTTGAGGCGCCTCTTTTGCTTTAGAACAGCCAGAAGAGTCTTCACAGATGTCTCATGATTGGCTCTTTCCAGCCCTTTAGGGATTTTTCTGCAAGCATTTCTTGGATACAAGTTTTTAATTTTGAAGTGAAAAATGTTGGGTGCTTCTAGGTTTCAGCCATGTTTCCCCACGACATTTGGTTTTTGGTAACAAAGGTGGGGAGATGTTTTATTTTCTCATCGCGTTCAGATTGTGGGCCCTACTTAACCCCAAAACTTGGTCGGAAAAGGCCTCTAAGATCATCAAGTCCATCCTTTGACCTTTTCTTTTAAAGAAAAATCCATTTTCTTTTCCTAAAGGGGAGCAGAGCGCCAACCTGGCTAGGATGGGAATATCTGGATGCTCGCTTTGCTGTAGAAAATAAATTCCTTTAAAATGGCATTTTAAAGAATATGGAGGGGCATCGTTTGCTGCTGAACTCTCCAGGTTCCCTGTAGCCCCTTCACACCCTGGAAGGTGCTGTGGGCTCTCCACACAACCTTCTCTTCTCCTGAGCAATCCCAACTTTCTCATCCTGTCTCCACAGGGGTGCTCCAGCGTGGCTGAATGAAAACCAGACAAGGCCTTGGCTCTGTGTAAACTCTGCTCAGCAATAACAACAGCAAAAAAAATCTCCGTTTTATCCACCTTGCGTCCAGCACAAATCCAAAGCACAGCTCCATAACAGCCACTGGGGAAAAAAAAAAAACAAAAAACAACTTTACCCCAGCCAAAACCAGCAGAGATGGTAATAAAGACAATTATGAGTTTTGGGGTGCAACGAAGATTTAAAAGCTGTGGCTCGTATTTAGCCGTTGGCAACTCAGACACAGATTTCCCCCCAGAACTGGCAGACTGACTGTTAGCAAAATGATTTTTATATCACTGTGATTTGCCTCGGGGCATGAACACCATGAAGAAATTTGTAGGTGAAGATCATATATATTTTTTTAAATAATTGAATCTCCTTGCAGGTTATGTGAAAAGTAAAACCGGGACTTTCTGCTTTGCTTTCTCCCTGGTGCCCAGGCGGTAAAGGTTGTGAAATCACCAGTCCCAGAAGTGGCTGTGCCTGTTGGGGTTGGCAGTGCCTGTTAAACACAATCAGCCCAGCTCCATCACCCAGAAACGTGAGGCAACAAACTCGGCCCTGGTCTCAGTTCCAGCCCTAAAAACTGCAGCTCTCTGGTCCTCGGTGTTGTCTTAGCAGATTCCAGTCTGCCTACAGGTTGGGATCAGGATTGTGCCGGAGCCTCCTCAGTGGAATAATTTCTGAGGCAAAAATTCGGTTCTTGTTTGGGTTGTTCTTAGGGGCTATTGAATAATTTGGGAGTGGGGTCCCAGCTTTATCACCTTCCACAAAGGGATACAGGCACATGTGAAGGTAATGCTGTAATCATTGCATCCCTGTGTCTAGGATTCCTGGAATCAGATTCCTGGAATCACAGAGTGGTTTGGGTTGGAAGGGATTTAAATTATCTATCCCTCTGCCATGGGCAGGAGCACTTCCTGATGGGCCAGGTTGCTTAAAACTCTGCCCAACTTGCCCATTTTCCATGGATCTTGAACAGAAATTGGCCAGTTTGGAGGACAAGTGTGGGTAAAGATTGCTGAGGATGAAGGAGGTGAGGGAGCAGAAGCAGCTGTAGGGGTCGAATTCCTGCTTTTCAGCAATCCATGTGCCAAAGGAGGAGAAGTCACACAACCAAAACATCTCGCAGAGGCACAGCCAATAATCCTCACATTACACGCTGAAATGGAACCTGGTTTATTGTGATCCTAATCTCAGCCTCCTGCTTCCACATCCAAACAGGTCTGGGTGCAGGAGAGATTCCCTCTCCATCCCAAGGAATGCGGCAGGTACGGCGCCTGGGCCTGCTGCAGCTGCTTTAACCTATTATCTTCGCTTTTTTGGTCTTTTTTTTTTATATTTCAGCGTTTGAGCCTCAACCCCAGCCGCTATTCAGCCTGGCTGAGGGTCCCTCCTTTGCAAAGACTATGTCACAAACATTAAATCTGTAATTACAGACAAAATGAGACGTCGCTGGGCACGAGGCCTATCTCTAAATCAAACTGGCGTGAGGCAGGGTGGTGTTACTGGAACAGGCTCAAAATCAAGTTATGAACCATGACTTGGCTCAAATTCTGCCCCTAGTCGTCAGTCATTAGGTTTGATATATACAGGAATTTTGCAAGGACACACTGGAATTTCCAATTTATTTTTGATCAAAAGTCGCCACAGAACGGGGCAGGAGAGGTTTGGCAGTTCAGAGACAAGCCCTGTTATCACCGAGATCTTTCTCAGGCCCATAAATAAAACAAATTCAATTAAATTTGCTAATAAATTAGGAAACATGAATTGGAAGCTTGCTGATAGATCAGACTGACACTCAATTAGGGTTCAGCTACTTCAGTGATCTCCTGATGGTTGCCACGCCTTGGCTCCGAGCACGGAGCAGGCTCTGAGCACACAAACCGGGTTCCTTTTGGCTTAAATAAAACCAGACAATGTCCCAGTGTTGCTTTTACTGCTCCCCAATTATTTCCACATCTTCATTCCACAGGCCCAGAGTAAAACCAGCCTGAAGTGGAGTCCCTTGCACATCTATCATCCTCACATCAGATGCTCAACACTGCTTTTTCACTCTCTAAATCCACTCTTATCGGGCCTGGTGCTCGCTGATGGAGATTCAGCCCTAAATTTGCAGCTTGTTTGACAAAAATCGCTTGGAGAACGTTTCTGAGAGGTCCTCAGACACCACAGCGGAGCTCTTGTGGCTCCATGCCCCTGTGAGAGCATTCTGGATTTAAAAGCTGTCTTTGAAATCCTCGTGCTGTGGTCTTTTGCTGTCAGAATTTGCCAGAGGTTGCAGGAAGCACATCTGAAGTTTGGGGGTGCGTGGATTTACAAATTGTCGCTTTTGACAACCGATAATGAATTAACGTCCAGTGATTCCTGCTCTGCCAGTGGCGCCTGAGCAGCACCACGGGATCTGAGGGTCCAAACAAAGCTTAAAGGCTTGGACAGAAGGGATAGAAGTCCAAAAATAGAGGCTGTGTTGGGCGAGTGGTCACCTCGGAATACGCAGCCGGGGGGTTTCTAAAACTTCTGGTGCTCCCGTAGCGTCAAAATCATTGAAGAAAGAGAGAATTCATCATAACAGCCAAATCCAAAGATGTTAGGGGAGAGAAGCAGGGGGGAAAGCGGATAAAAATGAAGGAAGGAAGCGCTTGTGTCTCGGGGTAAACTTGTTAAAGTGAAAAGAACTGGGACAAAATAGGCATGGAATCACAGAATCACAGCTTGCTCGCAAGGGGAGGTGGAGGAACACTCGGTGAGCAGGGATGGAACCTGAGGGAATGGCCGGAGCTGGGCCAGGAGGGATTTAGGCTGGAGATCAGGGAAAGGTTCTTCCCCCAGAGGCTGCTGGGCACTGCCCAGGCTCCCCAGGGAATGGGCACGGCCCCGAGGCTGCCAGAGCTCCAGGAGCTCCAGGACAGCGGTGCCAGGGATGCCCAGGCTGGGATTGTTGGGGTGTATGGATCATCCCTGTGGGTCCCTCCCACTCAGGATATTCCATGATTCCAGGCTCTTTGATAAACAGAGCCTGAATGTACGTTTGCCTTCAGGAGAGGAGTCTTTGGCTGATCTCCACAAAAGCTGCCAAAGCAAATCCTTTTCTTCATGCGATAATAAAAAGATGCCTTCAATTTGGTGAAAACTTGCTTTCAGCTACTTGTCTGCTACGTAAACTCGGTTCAGATTAAAAAAAAAAAAAGAAGAAGAAGAAGAAGAACAAACTCTTTGTTTTTCCACAGGTTCTTGTTTGACTCCAACAATTACTGCAGGAATTGTGTGAAGCCTGGTTGTTCACCACAGCCGTGACAATGCCACGGACATGGACCACCCCGCCAGCCTGTCAGCTTTAAAATATGACTCCTGGAATAATGAAAAATTGCCAGTTTCTCACTGTGGCTCCATGATTAATGTGCAGTTCCTCGGAGATTGATCAGTTGTTTTGTTTCCTTACCTGGAATGAATGATGAATATTTTAAAAAACACTTAATGCTGGAGCTGGTGCAAGTGAGAGGATTTTACAGGGACTTGTTTAGTTGTTTCCAGAATAACTGGACATTATTACCTGCCCACCATGCGTGAACTATGGGTCTCTGGAGGGGCTAAATGCCTTCACTGGATGTTTCCTTAATATTTCCATGGAGTTCATCTGCTCTGTTCATACAGGAGATTTTACCAGATGGTTCTCCAGCCCCGTAATGACATTCCATATTTTCCAGCTATTACTCACCAATGGAAAATGAAATAATTTGATTTTTCTGTTCAGTGTAACTTTTCACTGACTCACTTCTGTACCTGCACTGAGGAATCGTGTCCAGAGTGTCCCAGGGGGGTGGAATTGGGAAGGAGTTTGCTGTTACCCGGAGTGGGATCAGTGCGATATTGAAGGGAACAACTTGCCCCACAAAGTGGGGTTTGTAAGGCTTTTCCTGGGATGGTTTAGCAAATAAAACAGCTGGGTATCTATCCTGAGAGTAATTTTTTAAAAATTCATGAAGAATCCATTAGCATTTGGATTTTAATTGGATTATAATTGGATAATAATTTCTCTTGGGAGACAGCCAGGAACAGGGATCACCTCTCCTTTGATACTTTTTGGGCAGTGGGGAGTCGAGGGCAACACATAATCCAAACTTATCTTTGTCTTCAGACTGGGACACCTTTAGACAGGGTTATTTTATCTTATTTTGGTTTATATTTTATTTTATTTCATTTCATTTTGTTTCATTTCGTTTCATTTCATTTCATTTCACTGGAGGGTTTTGTTATGCTGCTTTAACAAACGGACCTTTGGGATACATGGAGTCCTTGTGTCTAATAAAGCACCAACATTCTATTTGTCACCAAAGATCTTCAGCATGGAGTGGGCAGCAGGAAACAGCCACTTTTGAGGAGCCATTCTGAAAAATGTTCTTTCCAAATCTAATCCTGCCTGTGGTGTCAGAGTTTGCAAACCAGGAGCTGGATCTGGTGACAAACAAGGCTGTTTTCAGTTCTTGTTATCCTTGTTATTCTCCTTTGAAGCCACGCTTCTTGAAATTCTTCCTTTTAGGAAGGAGCTGGAGCTGCTGGAGAGAGTCCATGGAGGCAGCAGGGTGAGCAGAGGGCTGGAGCAGCTCTGCTGGGAGGAAAGGCTGGGAGAGCTGGGATTGTTCAGCCTGGAGAGGAGAAGCTTTGGGCTGAGCTCAGTGTGGCCTTGCAGGGCCTGAAGGAGCCCCAGGAAACATGGAGAGAGACAATTTGCAAGGAATGGAGGGCCAGGACCCAGGGAATGGCTTCCCAGTGCCAGAGGGCAGGGCTGGATGGGATCTTGGGAAGGAATTGTTCCCTGGGAGGGTGGGGAGGCCCTGGGATGGAATTCCCAGAGAAGCTGTGGCTGCCCCTGGATCCCTGGCAGTGTCCAAGGCCAGGTTGGACACTGGGGCTTGGAGCAGCCTGGGACAGTGGAAGGTGTCCCTGTCATGGCAGGGGTGGCACTGGATGATTTTAAGATCCTTTCCAACCCAAACCATCCTGTGATTCCATGATTTTGTCTCAACACTGTCTCCAGTTTGACCTTTTTCTCTTTTTTCCAGCATTCAGCTGCTGGTCTCAGCTCTGAGCTCTGGCTGCTGGAAAGAACCATGGGCTGGACCCCTGGGCTGACAGAGCCCAATCTCCCACTTCTGGGAATAAACACGAAAAAGCACTTGGCCTGGAGACACACAAAAAAAAAAATAACTCAAGCCCCGAAATATTCCTCAGGAGCCTTCAGCAAACTCCATGCAAGTACAAGAGACCTGCAGCGACTCCAGCTTTGGGAGAAGTGAATGAGGAGGTCCCCAATGGCTCCAGCCACGCCTGAAGTGTGGAAAACTCCCATAATTTGAAGTGGATCACACACTGAGATGGCAAAGGAGCTTTCTAGAGCTTATCCAAACCCTTGGGGTGTCTGAAAAGTTCTCCGGTTTTTAGTAAGCCGATCCTACCAAAACCTTTTGTTCCAACATCCCATCCCTGGCTGAAGTCCTCTTTGGTTCTTGACACGTGGGTTACACCTATCCCGTGCTCTCTGGCCTCGTAAAACGTTCTCGACTGGAATCTTTTGGGATCTCTCTGAACACCCCCGTCTGTAGGAATCTTCGCGCCAAACGCGTGCGCCGGGAAATCATTCTTTCGTGGCGGCAAGGAAATGGGTGTGGGGTGAGCGCCGCTTGCTGTTTAAATTGTGCTGTTTATTGGTTTTGTCTGCGTCGTCTCCGTCCCTGCGTTCTCCTCTCAGGCACCTCTGGGCCATGACTACCTGTTGTTGCGTGTGCTTTCCCAGGCTGGAGTCTGGAAGTGTTGCTGAAGCCTGTTAACGAAAATTTGACGTGGTAGAAATCAAAGAAAGGAGCAGATCATATTCAGAGTTGCACCGTATTATTTTGATGTCAGAAAAATCAAATTGAAAGGCCTTTTTTTTCCACTTTTCTGGAAAAAAAAAAAAAGGAAAAAAAAAAAAGAAGAAGAAAAACTCATTTTTATTCATAAAAGAGGCTGCTTCTTTAGCTGGAAAGAATTTTTCCCCTCTCACTAGGAATATAAATAATGCAAGTAGAAGAGAACAGAGAAGCCACATTAATCATGCACGGATGGATATATTTTATTTCAAAATTATTTTCTTAAATCTAAAAAACATCCATGACTGTCTCATTCAAGTACAGTAGTTTTCATAACATAGCGGGCATATATAAGTATTTATTTCTTTCCTCAGAGACCTGGGTTTTAAACCATTTTTCTTTTTAATATCCAGAATTCATGTAAGGTTTAGGATCGACTTAGGCTGAGGCCATAATTCTTCGAGGGCTCGTGCATGTGCCTGACTTGAGGAATGTAAGTCCCTCTCAGCTCAATAGAACAACTTTGTCTGAGTTAAATGCTTAAAGAAGATCAAAGCCCGGGCCTAACTTTCCAAAGAGAAGCGGGGCGCATTCGTTATAATGATCCAAGCCGGGCAGAAAAACAAAAACAGCCTTCTGAAAAGGCACTGCGCTTTCCGACGTGACGGGAGAAGCCAGGGGTGAGAGGTGGAGCCTGGATCCGTGCTGCCCCCAGGAGTTATCCCCACAGGGAAACCCGGTCGGGCAGGAGAAGTGGGAGGCAAAGCAGGGCGAGGGAAACCAGGGAATGGAAAAGAGCTGAGCTCACTTTCGAGAGAGTTTTAAACTACAAAAAAGAGGTGGAAAACCGCTCTGAAAACACCCCTGGCTGTGACTTTCTGTGCGAGCCCTGCTGCTAAAAGCCGCAGCACAGAGCCCGTCGCGCCCACTCAGAAATAAATATCGATAAATATTAATTTGGGCTTGAGAAAGCTGCAAGGGCACGGTTTGGCGACGCAGAGTGCCGGGAGCTCCGCTCTGAGCAGAGCAGGAAGGCTGTGGAGCTCTGTGGTGAGCAGGGAGGAGGTTTCCAGCAGGGAATTCAGCAGACAGTTGCTGCTGGATGCCTTTGCTCCGGAGGCATCTCTTCCTCTTTGTGTGGGTCAGGGTTTTTTTCCATCTGCCTTTTCCACAGCGAGGTTATCAGGGAGTTCATGCGGCTGCTAAAGGAGTTGAGGGCTGATTTAAGGGAGGGGCGTGCTGGAAACTTTGGAAAAAAATTAATTTCCTGTCGAAATATGTTTTGTGCCTTGGTGAAATACCAGGACCTGGACATGCTTCTGGTTTTAATAAAAATGTTTAGGGCTTGGTTTTTGTTTTTGTCAGTGGGAGAAAATTCAGCCATCTCCACTACAAAGCCTCTTCTCCCTGGGAGAGAGCAGATGGGGGAGTTTGGATCCCCAGATGGTGAGCAGGGATTCTGCAGTGCTGGATGGACACTGCAGCTCCTTTCCCATGGAGATCTGAGCCTGTTCAGTTCCCCAGGGAGGGAAGGGAAGGCTCCAGGAGCAGCTCTCGAGCACTCTTTGGGAATGGGGAGGCTCTGGAGGCACGGGCGGAAGGAAGAGTCACTGTTGGAGGCTGAGGGAGAAGGAATATCCCAAAAATCCTGCGGCAGCAGGAAGAGCATCTGAAGGAGGGGAGAGGAGACCACACAGACCATCCCCTGCTCTCTGGGTTGCCAGTGGTGCCCTGGAGTTGTGGCTCTCAGCCCCAAAGTTGTTCTCATATCTGTCTCATTTCTGCAGCCTGGAGCCCTGGCTGCATCCACACAAATTGGTGTCTGCAAGGAGAGAGCCCTTTTTCACACAATCTCCTCCAAACGCACCAGGAATCTTTTCTCTGCAGTCTTTGCAACACACACAGAACCTTGGTAAAGAACGGGAAGATGTACACATTTCCCATTTTCTGGGACAGACTTTTGCTCAGCCCTTCCTCCGTGGCCACCACCCCTAAAATGCATTTATTTACCACTGAAACCTCTTTTTTTTTTTAACTTAAATATTTGCACTGCAGCATGGGTGGTAAAAGGTTTTTGATGCAGTGGTTGCTCAACGGGACGACTGAGTTTTTTAGTTCTTCATTGGAAACAAACTGAATAAAACTTGAGGGAAAATTTCAGTTTATTGGCTTTCCTGATTTCGGAATGCCTTCAGAAATTTGTAATTCCTTAACACCCACTTCTCCTAATTTACTCAACAAATATTTTAAGGTTTTCTGCAGTCTTGAAATTTCTTGAAGGGTTTGATGCTGCCATTCAGCGCTTCATATTCCAAATTTGAAATCTCTACAACAGTTGAGACTTAACACCAATATTAATGCATATTCTCTTGTACATCACTAAACAAGTGCAGCTTTTGCAACTTGGAGTGGGGAATGAAGAACCTAAAGCCTCTCACATTTTTCCCTAAGTAAAGAATTTGTTTTCTCTTTTTTTTTTTTTTGGTAAGAATAAGTAGCAAAAAGTCGCTGAGACAGGCATGTGCTTATCTAAATGTGAAGATTAAAAGCACAAATTTGCCCCACACCTTTCAGAGATTTAGTTGCAAAGACCACTGTAAGATTTGTTGCCTCAAAACGTGGATTTTCAGTACATTTAAAGAGAAACTTATGGAACACCATCTCTATGGGGTGGAAGCTTGAATGTGCAAAGCAGATCTCCCGCTCTTTTGAACTGTCGCGGTGCCAGCGAAATAAATCAAGTTTTGACAGTCAGTGTGAGCTGAGTTCCTATTTTGAGGTGTAAAATTTGGGAAAGGCAAAGAGCGGTAGGAACAGGCAGTAGCAGAGGGAGATGATGGAATCTGTTTATAGCAACTTGTTGCAAAATCTATCCAGGCTCAGAAACAGATGTTTTGAATTTTTAAATTGTGGAAGCAGCCCCAAAACCCATGGCCAGCAAGAAAGGGATTGGGATTGTGCCCCTGCGCCCCTGTGCTCAGGTGAGAGCCCACCTGCAGAGGGAGGTTCAGCCTGGAGAGGAGAAGCTTTGGGGTGAGCTCAGGGTGGCCTTGCAGGGCCTGAAGGAGCCCCAGGAAACATGGCGAGAGACAATTTGCAAGGAATGGAGGGCCAGGACCCAGGGAATGGCTTCCCAGTGCCAGAGGGCAGGGCTGGATGGGATCTTGGGAAGGAATTGTTCCCTGGGAGGGTGGGGAGGCCCTGGGATGGAATTCCCAGAGAAGCTGTGGCTGCCCCTGGATCCCTGGCAGTGTCCAAGGCCAGGTTGGACACTGGGGCTTGGAGCAGCCTGGGACAGTGGAAGGTGTCCCTGCCATGGCAGGGGGGGGATGGGATGGGATTTAAGGTCCTTTCCCCTCCAAACCATTCCATGATTTTATGACGAACCCAAACAGGTGCCTGTTTCCCCCGCCCTGTATCTGTAACTCTTCGTGGAGACACCTTTTGCCTCAAAGAGCCCAAATATACGACAAAAGACAGGAAAGACACAGAGACTCCTTCATTTCCCTCCTCTCCTGCAGCAGATCAGCATCAACAGCAGAGGTGGAACCAGCTCTTCACTCTGCTGGGGCACTCTGGTGTCACGCCCTGGGCTCAGGCTGGGCACTGCCAGGGCCTGTTTCAAAGCCCATTGGTGTGAAAATCTTAAAAAAGCTTAGAGAGTTGTATTTTAGACCCCTCATGTCATTGAAATGACATTATCTGGGGCCACGAGGCAACAGAGAATCAAAATAATTTACCTGAAGGGTGGTTTTGTTTTACTTTATTACTATAATATTTAATAACTCTGAAGATACAGGTTAATACCTTGTGAGCACGGGGAGACCCTGAAGTGCCAGAGCTGCATTTTAAATGCTGCAAAAGGGGAAAGGTGCATTTGGTGTTGAAACACAAACGAAAGAGTAAAATCTCTGACTTCCAGTCCTCAAAATAAGGCGAGATAATTTCACTTACTTGAGGGGTAGGCGCTTGAGAAACGATTCCTTGCAGGAATTCTGCCTGCATTTGTTCTTCGGAGACTTTTTGGGTTTCTCTCCTGGCTGGCAAGCTAAGAAACGAGGAATTCTTGAACACAGCCCTCCATAAATTGTGACCACCTGAGTAATTGCTGGTGGAATTCCGGTGGAAGAGCAGAGGGTCCTCCTTGGCCATGAGCGTGGTCAGGGCCAGCAGAATGAAGGAGCTGTGAAATATTCCAGCTCGAGCCGTTGGTGCAATAGCAGCTCCTAATTTCTTAGGCCTTGGCTTATTATCCTGATGTAAAACTCTTTACACGCCTCCCAAAATGCACAAATCCTCAGCAAAGCACCTCTGGCTGGTTTTATTATTGGCAAAGAATGGGGAAAATGTGCGAATTTCCCG
The DNA here is from genome assembly GCA_013397935.1 of Dasyornis broadbenti. NCBI lineage: Eukaryota > Metazoa > Chordata > Aves > Passeriformes > Dasyornithidae > Dasyornis > Dasyornis broadbenti. Next base: position 227,914 of record VZRN01000635.1, on the reverse strand, counting down.
TTTTCTTGCAGGGGACTCTGGGATGGGCTTTTGCTCAGCCCTTCCTCCATGGCCACACACCCCTAAAATGCATTTATTTATTTACTAATGAACCCCTTTTTTTTNNNNAAATTCTTTTTTTTTTTTTCTAATGAACCCCTTTTTTTTTTTTTTTTTTTTTTTTTTTCCAAACTTAAATATTTGCACTGCAGCATGGGTGGTAAAAGGTTTTTGATGCAGTGGTTGCTCAATGGGAGGACTGATTTTTTTCAGTTCTTCATTAGAAACAAACTGAATAAAACTTGAGGGAAAATTTCAGTTTATCGGCTTTCTTGGTTCCTGAATGCCTTTAGCGATTTGCAATTCCTTAACACCCACTTCTCCTAATTTACTCAACAACTATTTTAATGTTTTCTGCAGTCGTGAAATTTCTTGAAAATCCCAGGTGCTGTGCTGAATGGGGAAAAAAAATAAATCAACAAAATGAGCTACTCTCAATAATAAACAAATTTGGAACTGAAAAGATGGTGCATAAATGAGCCAGGGCAGTGCCGGGACTGTTCTGGGAGTCACTGATTTTTTTTTTCTCGAAAAGATGAAGTGAGGATCATTATGAGGGGAGAGGCTGAGAATGCAGGGCAGAAAGCGGCTTTTATAAAGTGTAAAGGATGGCAGGTAACTGCATTTTGACACTGCGTTCTCTTACAGCAGAAATTGTCCCATTACTTCTTTAAAAAGTTCATCACTGTAACAACCCTGCTGTATTTATTTTTATGAGCAGCAGCCTGATCAATGAGTTAAACAGCCATTTTTGATAATTTTCTAAAGTTTTTTGGTTTGGGGTTTTTATTTTTTTTTTTTTTTTTTTAAATCATAAAAAAAGGGAAAGTGCTGCCGTCCCAGAAAATATCCATGATTTGCTAATGGTAAAAAATAGGATAAATGGTAAAGTTACTGCATTCATCAGTCAACCACCCCAAAACATTTGCAACCCATTATGGGTTTCAAAACTTGGCCGGGAGTCCTGAGGTTCCCTGCAAGCAGCTTGTGCCAAATGCAGGNTTATAATTATAATTATAATTATAATTATAACAGGACAGAAGAACGGGAATAGCTTTGGAGTGGTAATAAGAAGACGGTAAAGCTACCAAAACGAAAGCATCATAAAAACGTCTGGTGCATGCACCATTTCCTCTTTTATTGTCCGCGAGTTGCTGTTAAGCCGTGCTCGGGTTGGGGCTCTTCCTGCTCCTGCTGGAATATTTATCACGAGAATGAGGTGCCAGGAGCCGCTGCCTTGTCCTGAGAGAGGGAATTGTCGCTCGGGGTTTGTTGTAAGAGCCTCCACCAGTGGTGGTCTTCAGGTGAATAATATTTTCCTTCCTCCTCTTTCCTTTCTCTGACTCATGTCTGGTACGTCCTGGAGTTTCAAAAAACTTTCTTACCCCACACGTTGGACATCCCTCATCCCTTTCCCACTCTCTTGCACCTTCTTTCTCCTTCCTTCCCCTCCCTATTGCTCTTTCAAGGATGTCAGGCTCCTACCCAGATTTTGGGCGGTAAAGTCTTTGTTCTTTCCTCCTGCCTTGCCCCCAGGGATGGAGGGAGAAAGCTGAACTCCTTGGATGTCTCATTTCTTGGTCACTGGGATCTTGGATGTTGCTGTTTGCTGTCTGCTCTGCTTCAACAAAGGCAATTTTTAAATTTCTGCTGAGTCTTAGGTCGCACCCTTCCTTCCCTGTGCTGTTCCTAAGTGATTTTGCTGCCATTCCTAGTCCAAAAGGGTGGGAATGACCTTGGGACATCCCTCGGGAGTGCAGCCTTAAAGAATATTCCAAGTAATATGCACAAGAAATACGCACAAAGTCATCTGTGTATTGGAAATATGCGGGCCTTGCATGTGCAGTTGTTTCCGAGCAATTATGACTCAGTTTTAATTACCTGTGACACAGAGTTTTGAATATAAAATTCCCTCCATCAGATCCATTTTTTAAGACTCAAGGCAAGGCTTTGTCTCTCGCTGCCTTCTTCGAACAGATGTCACTGGATTGGTATTCTGACCCTGTGGTCATTTAGCATCACTTTTTGTTGTTGTTGTTGTTGTTTGCTTCCGTCTGCTCAGGTCCTCCTGCTAAATTACACCGCTCTCCAAAGCCCTGCCTGCTGTCTATGGCTTCTGGTTCCAATCAAATTCCCATTCCAGCCCATGGAAGTGTTTTCAGTAATATCAGAGTGCTTGGAATTGAGCCCCAGTCGAGAGCGAGGCAGACGCTGGTGAGCTGAGAAACGTGTCCAGCCTTGGCTCATGGAAGCCTTGGAAGAACAGCCCAGGATAGAACAGGTTTGTAGCTTTGAGTGCTTATGCTGAGATGTTTCACGCCACCTGCTTTGGTTTGGGGTTTTTTTCTGTGTGAGTTTTATATTTCCCTCCATTTGGGGCAGCTGCTTTTAACTGAAATGTTACCAATTTGTGGCGCCTTCGCACCATTCTCATCCTGTTTGGAGGAGCAGCGTGAGGTGGAGGCCTGGGGTGTCCTTTTCCACCGGTCCAGTGGAGATTCTTCCCTGGACAGCTCTGACCTGGCCCTGGAGCAGAGGAGGCTCAGGGGGAACCTTGTGGCTCTGCACAGCTCCTGACAGGAGGGGGCAGCCGGGGGGGTCGGGCTGTGCTGCCAGGGAACAGGGACAGGAGGAGAGGGAACGGCCTCAGGCTGGGCCAGGGGAGGCTCAGCTTGGACAGCAGCAGGAATTTCTCCATGGAAAGGGGGGCCAGGCCTTGGCAGGGGCTGCCCAGGGAGCTTTGGAGTCCCCATCCCTGCAGGTGTCCAAGGAAGGCCTGGCCGTGGCACTCAGTGCTCTGGGCTGGGGACAAGGTGGGCATCGGGCAAGGCTTGGACTCCATGATCCTGGAGCTCTTTTCCAACCTTAATCCTGGGTTTCTGGGATTCTGTGATCCCTGTTTTCAAGCTGAGTCTCTTTCCTGGCCTCGAGGGAGGGGAGCTGCAGAGAAAAGCAGTGGTTGGCCCCACAGGCGGACCCAGGAAGCTCCAATCCCGGCCGAGCTCTCCTGCAGAGCTCCCGCATGGAACTTGTGCCCCGTTTTCACGGACCACATGGACTCATGCCCTCACTGAGCTCATTAGCCATGAACAAGCCAAAAATTAACAGCTCTGAATTCTGCACAAGTCCATCATCTACACTGAAATTAAAAAGTTGAGGCAAAAAGAGTCTGGAGGATAATGAAGCTGTTCCTGAGGAAAGCTTTGCTCCTGCTTAGGTTATCCTGATACATCAAAGACTTCCCCGGGTCCCTCCCTGCTGACTTCTGCACTGTTCATTAAAGCTGGTTCAAATCAGAAGTTCAGATTACGAAGTCATCACAAGTCATGTTTTAAATGAGGAGAATTTACTGGCCAATGTTACTCTTTGTAAAAAAATGACGAAGTGAAAACACGTCCAATTCCTAAAATCCACCCGAAGTGAGCTTAATTCCCCGGTCATGACAACTCAAAACCAATCCCAAGGATTTTATATCCTGTTTCCAAGAGAGTTTGCTTCAGACAATACGTCATCCGTGCTGTCACCTATGCTGAATATCTTCCTAGGCTTGGTTGTTATGTCTCTAAGGCAGTTCAGCAGCAAAAATGCAGAGAAATGCAATTTAATTGAAGATCTATTGGCTAGAACAAAGAGGCACAGAAACAGATGCTTCCAGAGCTTCCTCATCTGGATTCTGGGTTGGGTTTTTTTGGTTTGTTTTTTTTTTTTTTTTGCTTCCACTGCATCTCCTAGGTACTGAATTCGAGGAAAGGGATGTGGAATACAAGGCTATCATTCTTCCTAACATGATTACAGAAATCTGATTGTATTAGCAGCATTCCAGCTTCACTTACGGCGTGCTTAAGTGAATTAGTGAGTTTTATTCTCCTGTGAGAGCCTGCCATTATTTAACTCCCTAATTTACTATGAAATCCTCATTGCTTTGTCCCAGGAGTTTTATGATCGTTTTTCCTGAATGATCGGAGTGGCCTTTGCACTAAGGAAGTTTGAGGGGTAATTTTTTTTTTTTTTTTTTTTTTTTTTTTTTATTTTTGTTTTTAAAGTTTTTGAACTTNNNNTAATCATGGTCTTAAGAGATTTGAAACTTCGGGGATTAATAAAGGATCCCCCAAATCATAAAGCAAATCACAGCATACCAAATCATTTCTCCTTTGAGACCGGTGCCAAACATTTTCCGTGGTGTTCCAGTGAAACTGGACACTCCCAACCCAATGGGCAGTAAAGTCAGGGAAGGAGGGGGAAAAAAAAAAAAAAAAAAAAAAGGGAGAGACTCTGTGACCAAATTTTATTTTCAGTGCATAGCTGGAATTTCAGCCTCTCTGCACACAAGTCCTTGCCATTACAATTTATTAGATGTTTTATGTAGCAGATTTTATTGAATGATTTAGGTAGCCTCGACTTGATCCTTTCCAAATGTGTTCAACAGTATTCAGCTACATGCAAAGCGTGTTTTTCTTTTCTCGCTTTCATGGAACCAAAGCTCCCCAGATCTAGACGGGGTTACCCGCCTGCTGCATGGGCTGTTTGGTTTGCAGAATCACTTGGGAAAGGCCTGCCCCCTCTGCAGCCTTTTCCAGAAGATTTGGGATTATAAATCAGACGGAGCCGGAAGGAAGAAGAGGGGCACTGGAACCACCGGGCTGACTGAGGGCTGTGAAACTCCTGGGAGTGGGAAGGGTGGGGATGAAAGGAAATGGAGAATATTAAGGATGCAGGAAGTACATTTTCCAGAGCATCTCTTGATTCCGCGGTGTATTGATCCGCAGCCCTGGAGTTTGTCAAGTGCAATACCTCATCTCCAAGAAAATACCTCAGCTCCTGGGAAACACCAGGGGAATGGGGGAGGCAGCCCCAAAATTTGCTCTCCCCTGAAACCCAGGGAATTCCTCTGCTTCCGTGCTAAGTGTGGAACACAAATATTTTGATTTGCCTCCACACAGAACCGCACCGCAGCAGGATTTATAATCTTTGTGCTGAAGGAAAAGGGAGAGGCTTCATCCTCCTAAATCACCTTGCAGCAACAATTCCTCTGGAAAAGCAGTTTCTGTGATACATGGAATCCCTTATGGCAGCCTCTTCTGAGAGTCACCAGGATCAAAGGATATTTTTAAAAAAAACAACAATAATAGCAACAAAACAACAAAAACAACAACAACAAGAAAAACACCAAAACAACAACAAAAAACAAAAACAATAAACAAAACAACAACAAAAACAACAACAACAGAAAACAAACCAAAAAATCCTCCCCCCCAAAAAAAAAAAAAAAAAGAAAAGAAAACTGCTTCAAAAGACAAGGATGGCAATTCTGGTATTTTCAAGTGTTATGAATTCCTTATCTGATGGGAACTTCGTACCAAGTCTGACTTAGGCTTTCATTTTTAACTTAAACCAGGGCATCACTCAAATATAATGGATTAAATTGCCCAGAGAGGCTGTGGCTGCCCCTGGATCCCTGGCAGTGCCCAAGGCCAGGTTGGACACTGGGGCTTGGAGCAGCCTGGGACAGTGGGAGGTGTCCCTGCCATGGCAGGGGGTGGCACCGGGTGATCTTTCAGGTCCCTTCCATCCCAAACCATTCCATGATTTTAATCCCATTCTGCTCCTCTTGGAATTCCCCATGGCAAAAAGAACAACGTTAAAGGCCAAAGGATTTAATCCATAAAGCCCATCCTGGTAGGAATAAGCAGCGAGCTGAAAAATGTTTTCGTTTCACTTTTTCGTTGCTCTTTTAATATTTGCAATAAATAAACAAATAGGATTTTTGGGGTGTGTGTTTTGATCCTACAAACACAACTGGTCAGCAAAGGTAGGAGAAAAAAGGATGTTTCAGCTTGAACTGGGAACTCACACTCTCAGGTCAATCCAGAAAATGTCCAGGTCCCAATCTGCTGTGCTGAGTGAAAATATAAAAATATAAATGTATAAAAAGTGAGCAAATCCTCAGTGGGATGGAAATGGCCACTGCCTCCACAGTCTTCTATCAGCAGAATTTCAGGAGCAAATATTTCCACCACCGCTGTCCATGCTCTTCTCAGTCAACTCCTCCTTTATTTCACTGGTGAACTTTTTTATCAGCATCGTTCCAAAGTGCTTTGAAATTATTTGTGGTCGCTGGTACCTTGAATTTTCATTTATTTCAGTTACCTGGCTTCTGGAAATAAAATAAACTAAAAAAAAAAAATCTGTGTTTTCAGCTATTTTTTTGGCCTTAAGGGATGCATTGTGAAAGGGGTAAATGTCAGGTTTATCAGAAACACCTCCCTTTTCAACTGAATTGGAAACCAGGCCAAATGTTTGCAGCGTTTCTTATCTTACCCTAAATCTACGCATCATTCACTTTTACAATTTCATTCTATTTCAGTAAACTGCATCTTTTTTTTTTTTTTTTTTTCTGGTGTGTGTTTTTGAACCTTTCCAGATCGGGCAGGGAGAGCTGAGGGCTTAACGTGGACGTGGCAGGCGGATATTTCTGGGAAATCCGCAACGTCGTCTTCACTGCTGCAGCTTCATATCTGCGATGTTTTCTCTCAGGCCTTGAGCTCCGGGTCAGCTCATTTCTCTCCCTGTTCTATTTTATTTCTGTGGTGGAAGGGCCGAGAGCGAGGGGCAGAGAGCAGCTCAGAGACTTCATTATTGCTGCTGTGGTAATGAAATGTTTGAATGAAGTGCTGGCCCTTTTTTAAGATTTGCCATTGTCGGCAGCATAAATCCAAACGATCCTTGGGCTGAGCGTGACCATTCCAGAGGGGACTCTCCAATGATCATTTGAAATAAATGTGTAATCTCTTAATCACTGGGAAGTTTAGACATGAGAGCAATTACCCTGGCACTAATCCAGGCTGGATGCTATTCATGCACTAATTGGCAGGGCTGGAACTCCCTCATGGATTTCTAGGGCTCCGTAGTCCAAGACTGAGGGAAGTTCAGGCTCTTTGCCATGGAACTCCTTCCCAGTCTGGAATAAGAGTCAGGTCTAGCACGCAGAGGAGAGCTGGGATTCCTCAGAAGTGAAAGCAGCGCTCTGAAATCTTCTCTTCGCACCGGCGGTAAACTGAATTTTAACTGAACAGAAGCAGAGAGGAAGCCATTCTGAGGCAACCTGAGGATCCTTCCCAAATCCCACTGCCAGCTTTGCACACAGGTCTTGTCTTTTGTTGCAATCCGTGATTTCTGTGGCATGTGGGAACTGTTTCACGCTCTTTGAAAACAGCTTTGCGGGGCACGTTTTTGATTTCTGGATGGTTTGACACCAGACTGTGTCACTGAAGTGCTTGTGTTGGAAAATAAAGCACGGTCTGAGCATCGTTTAGAGCAGAAATCTTTCTCTCCTGGAGCGTGGCTTCACACTGCCGGAGGGCTGGGATAGATGGGATTTGGGGAAGGAATTCTTCCTGGAATTGCCCAAGGCCAGGTTGGATACTGGGGCTTGGAGCAGCCTGGGACAGTGGGAGGTGTCCCTGCTCATGGCAGGGGTGGGAATGGATGGGATTTAAGGTCCCTTCCATCCCAAAGCACTCTGGGATTCCATATGGGATAGGAGAGGGTCTCCCATAGCCCCAGCCATGCCTATATCAGCAATTTGCCCATTATTTTTAGAAGGTGCTTAAGACACCTGATGTACCAGGAGCGTAATTTTCTTATCAAACTCTGTCATTTGGCTGATTAAAAAATAAAATATTTTCTCCCTCTGCTGCGGAGTATTTTCTCTTTACCTGTCAGCATTCAATAAAAAGAATATTTAGCACTTCCCCTCCCAAAATACAGGATGTTTTCAAAGTCTGACATGATCTCTAGAACAATATTTTTATATCCTCTTGTATCATTTCTCATTGAGATTGGGCCAATGTGTTTAAAGACGCTCTGCTCTGGCATCGGAACAACCCCACTTTTTGTGGTCCCTCTCCTTCATTTGATCCACTTGATAAAATTTCTTCCACTGAAATTGCAATTTCATTTTCAAGGCCATTTTCATTTTAAAGTCCCCTTCCCATGTGGCCTCACATTATCAACAACAGCAGATTTCTCACAAGACGAGGCCAGATATTAAAGGTCACCTGAATCTCAAATGAATGATCTTTAATGCTTGACTTATTCGCACTGAATGTGGTTTATTTTTTCAATTTATGGATATTCTGAATGAGTCCTTTGCTGTTTTGAGAAAGTTTTTTCCCCCCCAAAAAAAATCTACCTCATCTTGGCTCTTGGAAATTCTCACTTCATGCTTAAATTTCCTACTCAAGAAGACAGTTCCCAATCTGTTTTTCCTGCTCTTTACTCTCCATACCTGAAGCCCTTCCCATCTACTCTCATTTTGTAGAGTAATTTTTTTTTAATTTATCCTTCTGGTCCGAAGATCTTCCTTATGAGCATTTCCCCTTTTTTGATAGGAAAGCTTTTGTACCTTTGCTTTCGAGAAATCGAAACCCTTCTCCACCCTGGAGTTCCAGAGGTGTCCAGCTCAAGTTGCTTGACTGAATCCTCTCAGATTGGTCACTTTGAATTATTGATCTTTTGAGAAGCCCAGATCTCCGTTATTTTCCGGAGTGTTTCCTTCCTGCATTTCAGCTTTCCCTCTTTTTATGGAACAACAAACACACGGAGTTTTCCCCCTATCTCAGTACGTGTGTTTCTCTTCCTGCAAGATGCGAAATCTCTTTTTTCTGAAAATCAGCTACAGGGGTTTTGATTTCGTTCCTGTGTATCGTAACTCTAATTCCACAGGAATTCCGTTTTTTCATCTGATTTTCTCGGAGTGCTCATCCCACCTCACTTTGCCCAGGGTTAATTAGTGCAGAGCGCTTTTCAACCAGCTCATTTCAGCTCCATAAATGACAGAGTTAAAGGTTTTGTCCTGTCAAACACTGCAGCAAAACCCCAGAAAGATGCAAATATTGGTGTAATGCAAATAAAGGTGATTTACAGCTCCCAGGTATCCCTTCCTGGGAAGGAAACCTGCGCAAGCCAGGAAATCTATGGATTGCCCCAGGTGTGATCTTTGAGAACACACTGCAAGGGAGAGAAGGGAAGCTTGGCATTGCATTTTGTTTTATTTATTTATTTATTTGTGGATATACCTACACGTGCTCTCAGACACAGGCAGTCGCGTGTACCCTGTAATCATGTGTTTATTCACGGTGCAAAACCCCCAGAGAGGCAGGTTTAGAGCATCGCTCCCTTCTCCTACAAAGGGGGGGAAAAAAAAAAAAAATCTGCATTTTAGAAACAAACCCCTGTCATAACAAACTGGTTGGATCTCAGCTACGGAGCGAGCTGAAAACAGGGGGAGGAAAAAAAAATCTCAATTGCAGAGCGCACGGCCTGAGCTAAATTGACACATTATCCCCGGCGCAGCCTCCTCGGACGCCGATTACTGATCTCCACTCACAGTGTTTGCAGGACAGCTTAGCTGACAGCTTTTCTATTCTCCTCCTCGCTGAGAGACGCTGTTCAAAGAGCCTGGAATCGCAGCTGCCTCCTCACAGCCCTGAAAGAGCGGCAGAACCACGACACCCCCGCAACAGAATCCCCAAATTAATCTGCACGGAAAGCGGGCGGCCGTGTTTGGAGGCGGCAGAAAAGGAAAGCGCTTGGAGGGGAAAGCTCCTTGAGACCAAAGGGAAAACTCAGAAAAAAAAAAAACCCTGTGAAAATGCCGGGATGGGGAAGCTTCCTGGGCGTTTGGGACAAAAGGAAGGAGATCTGCGGATAAAAGGTTGGAATTGGGAGAGTTTTCACCGGGAAGAGGCAGTGCAGTGCCAAAAGTGTGAACAAACTGGGAGTGAAATGTGGTTTTAGAGCCTCTCTGCCTGGCACTGGCAAAAATTCCCCTTTTCCTCACCTTTTCCTTCCGAGCAGGAGCCGTGACATCAAATCCATCAAATCCATCAAATCCATCAAATCCATCAAATCCATCAAATCCACATCTGCTTCATCCTATCAAGAAAAGTGATGACAGTAAGTGTATCCTGACATTTATAGACAGTATTTCAATAAATTCAATAAATTCCAGCTTTTTAATTCTTATTTTGGTCAGCTGGGCAAGCACAAGGCTGGAAAACGTGGCCCAGGGACACTTTTTCCAGGGTTTTCCAGTCTCGGTGCTATTTCACTCTCCCGTGTGGGCAGGAGAGAGGGTTTGATGCTGTCTGACACATCCAGGGTGTTTTCCAGAGGGAAGCACAGCCCTCATCCCTCTCAGCCTGGCTGGTGCCACCCTGTGCTCCGAGACAAGGAACAGCAACAGCTGGAATGGGATGGGCAAGGTGGGAGGGCAGGAAAAATCAGGGTAACAACATGGAGGGATGAGAGACAGGATATTGCAAGAAGGGGCACGTGTAGAGACACAGAACCCAAAGATGCTGAGGGGAAGATCAGCAGCTTTTGGCTTCCGTTCGAATGAATTTTCATGGGAAGCAAAAATCCTCCTTCGCTCTGGGCCGGACTCGGTGCTTTGCGGTCTCAGCTTCGCACAAATACATTAAGAGAGGAGAATTTTCTTTCTGTTGTTTTTAGAGCTCTGCTGAGGAGTTTTGGTGTCCGAAGTGCCTGCAAGATCCGGAAAAAAAGAGGAGGTGATGCACCCATGACCTCGTGATAAATCTGCTGCACCGGGGCTGTGGCTTGTCCTGCTCTTTTGAAAGTGACTGCTTTGCAAATCTGGAATAAAGTGTCCTGTCTGCATTTCCGTGAAGGGAAGAGTGGCTTAAATATTCTTGTTTTCCATCGAAACATTTTGTGTTTGCTCCCCAAGCTGTGGGGTTTCCACATTCAAAGCTCTGCACCTGAAAGAGTGATATTTGCTTTTTTTTTTTTTTAATTATTATTTTTCATGCTGGTTTTCATTTCAAAACCAGGCCTCTGGTGAGAAGGAAAACAGCAGCACTCGTGATATGAGTGGGGGCAGATTTCCCTGGGGGTTTCCAGGTCCTGGTTTTTTGCACCTCCGTTTTGCACCTGAGGCAGCAGAAATTGTTCAGTTCTGTTTCTTCTTGAATTACCTGCAGGATCTGCAACCCAACCCTCCTGTAGACAGCACACGAGCTCCCACAGCCCCCATCCCATGGAATTTGCTTTTATGGAGGCTGGGCTGGTGTGAAATCATGACATTGACTCTCAGCATCACTGGGGGGCCTTTGCCTGCACTTTTTCAAGGCCAAAACTCCCAAATGCTGGTGCCAAGGATTCCCAAAGTTCAGGGCTGCAAGAAGATCAACTTCCCACTTCCGGATAAAATCCATTTGCCCAATAAAATCCATTTCCCCAAAATGCAGCAGGCAGAGATCTCTGCCTTTGGAAACAAGACCACCCAGGGGCTCCTCTGAAACGGCTCTGAGAGATTGTGCCTCGAGTGGTTTAGTATGAGGTCAAGGATTCCAGCTTTTTTAATTTTCCTTTTTTCTTTGCATCTCTTCTTCCTTCCTCCCGTTTCCCAGTTGTGGGGGGAAAAAAAAAAAAAATCTCAGTTCGACTTAAAACTGCAATCCCACCCAATATTCTTCTTTGCACAAGGAGAAAAAAAAAAAAGGGAAAAATGTTTTAATGGCTCTGTGTAGTTGGATTCACTTAGGGAGTGAAAATGCTTTTTGAACAGCAGTTTTATGCACAACTGTGGTTTTTTTTTTTTAAAAAAAATTTGTTTTAAGGACCTGTTATTTTAAAAAGTGCCATCTTCACTTTGTTTCTGGTGCAACTCTTTTTTTTGGCTGGGGTCTCTGCCAAAATGATGATTTTCCTCACTGGACTCAATAGAAATCTTTCTAATGGCTAAAGGCAACTTGTCTGAATATAAGTTATCAGGCATGGGGGATTGGCTGTGGCTTGAGATGTAAGGAATGATCACAGGTAAGAAGTAAAAAAAAAATAATTTTGCAAGTAAGCTCTCTTCTGGAAAGATTTAAAAAAAACCCAATTAAGATGAAAATGAATTATTAACTCATGTTCTACTTCAAAAGATGAAAGGGATGAATATTTTTTTCCTGCACAGAAATTCATTGAATGGGAAATTTTCAGGTAAATGGAGTCCAGACAAATTAGTGAATTCAGAGGGAGCCTTCTTAACTTCCATTTCCTACGCAAGAGGAGAGCCAGCCTGCGGGACTGCAGGAAGATTAATAAACGGTGGAATGAAAGAAGAAAGGGAATAATTGTATTATTTGGACTGTAATGCATCCCTCAACTGCTTGGTCTCTGTCTTCCACAAGAAACATTCTAAGGGACTTTAGCCACACTCAGTTCCTCAGCTCCCTCGGCACGGATTGCGTAGGGCTTGGATCTGCCCCTGCAGCCTCACGGGGCACAGGAATTCCCAAGGAAATCCATCAGAAATCCCCAGCCCTCTAAGAGATCTCTTAGGGGATGTGCTCTGCTCGGCTGCTCTTCCAGAACCCTTCTTTCCTCCTTGCTCCTTGTAAAATCACAGTATCCTTGGCTTCCCCAAAGGCTCTGGGGAATTGTGCCGATCCTGTCGGAATTTTCTGCTGGAAAAATCCTCTGCTGTGCTGCTCTTGCTCCACAGGGCCATGTGGAGTGGCCAGTTTCTTCCTTGGTCTCCCTGGAGCCAGGACATGTCCTGGAAAAATTGAGAAGAGAGATACCTGCACCCTCAGGGAATGAGAAAGGTTTTCTTCATGGGCTTTGCTGCCCTTTCCCAGACAGTTTGGTCTTTGTCCTCCCAAAGTTTCTGCTCTACCACCAGGAGAAAGATGAGTCTGCTCTTGGGACCAGGACAGCACCCAGGGAGTGTCAGGAGGGATTTAGGCTGGAGATCAGGGAAAGGCTCTTCCCCCAGAGGCTGCTGGGCACTGCCCAGGCTCCCCAGGGAATGGGCACGGCCCCGAGGCTGCCAGAGCTCCAGGAGCGTTTGGACAGCGCTGCCAGGGATGCCCAGGCTGGGATTGTTGGGGGCTCTGGGCAGGGCCAGGGCTGGCACTGGATGATCCCTGTGGGTCCCTTCCCTCTCAGGATATTCCGTGAGTCTATGAGTAAAAAGAGCAAGTCCCCAGGAATTACTAAAATCCACATGGGTTTTATTATACTTTTCCCCCAAAGTCTGTCCTTAAATGAGCAGGTTAAATGCCTTTTAAATACAGCTCAAAAACACCATTAAATGCTATTTCCTTTTACAAGCACATCTCTCTAGATTCTTGCATTGCAATTCCAGCATTTTGCCTTTCTTTTTGCAGAGTTCACCTGCCTTTTATTCCAGCTGCATACACCTGGTGGAGCACTTGGCAGCTGTTAAGCACAAAGATATCCTGCTCCTTCTGCCTTCCTATCCATCCCCTTCCTCCTCTCCCTGTCCCATATTTGCCTCCATCACCTGTCCCAGCCCTTTGGGGCCAGGACCCTTTGTCCCAGCCCGTCTGTCACTGCCCTGCTTGCACAGGGCCTCTCACACGATATAAATTGGGATCCACAGAGGGGAGCTCTGTTTTTCCAGGGAGCTCATCCTCACCCGCCCTCCTGTGGGGCAGGCACAGCCCTTGCCTTTCAGGGAGGAGGAATCTCAGAGCTCGGAGGTGCTGATCCTAAAACTGGGGTCGCTCCCACTGCTGGGTCAGAATCCATCCTGTTTGGTCCCTGTACGAACAATTCCAGCCCCAGATTTCCCTCAGGGATCTGTACCGGGGGCAGAGTTATTGAATCCCTTCATTAATCACACAGACCAAGGGATTGAGGGCACCCTCAGCACATTTGTGGGTGACACAGAGCTGAGGGTGCAGTGACAGCCCTGGAGGACAGGACGACATCCAGAGGACAGGATGACATCCAAGGGGACCTGGAAAAGCTCAAGGAGTGGATCCATGGCAATCACATGAGGTTTCACAAGGCCAAGTGCTGGAGCTGCACCTGGGATCAACCCAGGCTGGGATGAGCTGATGGAGCAGCCCTGGGTGAACGATTTGGGGGTGCTGGGGGTGAAAGCTGGACCTGGCCCAGACCTGAACCCCACAGTGAGGGGAGGGTTCTGTCCCTGTGCCCCTGTGCTCAGGGGAGAGCCCACCTGCAGAGCTGCTCCAGCCCTGGAGCCCAGCACAGGAAGGAGCTGGAGCTGCTGGAGAGAGTCCATGGAGGCAGCAGGGTGAGCAGAGGGATGGAGCAGCTCTGCTGGGAGGAAAGGCTGGCAGAGCTGGGATTGTTCAGCCTGGAGAGGAGAAGCTTTGGGCTGAGCTCAGTGTGGCCTTGCAGGGCCTGAAGGAGCCCCAGGAAGCATGGAGAGAGACAATTTGCAAGGAATGGAGGGGCAGGACCCAGGGAATGGCTTCAAACCAAAAGAAAGCAGGGATAAATCAGATATTAGGGAGAAATTCTTCCCTGGGAGGGTGGGGAGGCCCTGGCCCAGGGTGCCCAGAGAAGCTGCGGCTGCCCCTGGATCCCTGGCAGTGTCCAAGGCCAGGTTGGAGCCAGGTGTTTCCCTGGAGCGCAGATGGGAACTCTTTGCTCTGAGTCTTTTGAACATCCAGAACCTCCTCATCCCTCTCCTATCTCTCATGTAGTCTTGCAATCAAATTAAACTTCACATCCACTTCACCATCTTGCAACTCTAATTTCCAGGGACAGTTTCTATTAAAAACTCCCTTACTGAATCTGTTCCAAAGTTTCTGTATGAAGCAACAAAACAATTCTTTCTCCCAGGAATTGTCTTCCCAGAAATAGTTGATTCAAACCTGTAGATATCTTTTATGATATTGGTTGATTAAAACCTGCTGGTTTCCCTTGCCTCTGTCTTTTCTCCCCACAGTTCCTGGATAACATCCCACCTTTTCCCCCTTTTCTTCTCTGTACCTGAAAATCTGTTCCTCCCCAGATTCCCTTTGGAAAAATCCTGCACATCATCTGCAGCCAAAAAATTACGGTTTTAGATTTTAATTAAGAAATTATTTCCAGTAAGTGGGTTTTTTTTTGCCAGTGAATTCAAGTTTCACCAAGTTATTTGCATGGGTATTTCAAGAAATTTCATAAAAATAAAATGAGAGTATGCTGGTTTAGGCCCCAGCTGGGCAATGTGCTTAAACTCATCCATGAACACGTTGGAGTGTGGAATAAATCCCCTGTGGTATTTAAAGCTCGGAGAGGGTTGAAGCATTTTTGTGATTTTAAATCTTAGTCCTCCTCAGGAGGAGGAAGAAAATTAGATAAAACTACTTTAATTTTCTTTTAAAAAATTATAAAAGAGGGGTGATGGTTATAATAGGGCCAAAGTTTTGGGGTGAGCAGGTGCCAACAAGGAATTTGCCTCGCTGTCATTAATCAGGACTTCAGTTGCCCCCTCCCGCAGGAGCAGCCAAGAATTTTGGGTTTCCAGCAT
This sequence comes from Dasyornis broadbenti, assembly GCA_013397935.1. Classification (NCBI taxonomy): domain Eukaryota; kingdom Metazoa; phylum Chordata; class Aves; order Passeriformes; family Dasyornithidae; genus Dasyornis; species Dasyornis broadbenti. The sequence goes on along the minus strand of VZRN01000635.1, from coordinate 212,565 downwards.
CTGCCAAAATCTTTTCACCTCCTCTTTTCTTCTCCAGCTCTGATGATAAAAAAGAGGAGCATTATTCTGCACAGCAATTGAAAACGAACCCAAAATCTCTGCTTTTAATGCAAACTTCAGACTTCGAGCAGCATCTCTTTGAAGAAGTTCCCTGTCAGCTCAGCTTTTGGGCAAATAAATACACGATGAAGGTTCGATGAGAGATGTAAAGACAACACTTGAAAACCTCAGCGCTCGCTGAGGAGGGTGGAGAATTGTTTTTCCTAGACAAAAGCCACATTGAACAAAATAACAATGTGGCATAACTCTGCTTCTCTTTTGGCCTCCACCTGAGTCCTGAGAGAACTCAGGCATAACCTGGATAAGCCACTAAATATGACTCAGTTCATTCACCCAAACTGCCAAGAAATCTTTATTTATTTAAAGAAAACTCTCCAACAATAGCCCTACCTGCTGCAGCAGGCAGGCCTGACTGTTGGGTTATGGCAGGCTGGAGAAAGTATTATTTTAAAAGCAGGATTTCCCCTCTTGCTGCTGTTTGAACAGATGGTTTTGTGGCAGCAGCAATTCCATGCCTCTTTTTATTATTATTATTTTATTTTAATGCTAAACTTGTCTGAAGCCCGAGCTCATAAAAGCAGCAGAGTATTAGGATTGAAAGCATCATCTCAGTGTTAAGCTCAAGAGGATCCCGTGAAATACCTGAGGGAAAGATCTTTGGCCATCCCAGTATTCTCCCTGCCAGTGCCAGTACTGGAAATGCCAGGAAGAGATGGGAAACTCTGGGATTTTAGCCTGAGAAAAAGGATCCAAGTGTGGACACAGGTGGGGCTGGACTCCCTTGGATTTGAGGGGAGGAGGGAAGGGAAGGGCAGGCAGAGAGGGGGTTGTTGGTGGTGAGGGAGGGGATAAATTCAAGGGGGTTGTTTTCCCCATAAATCAGTGCCTGTGGCTGTCAGAGCCCCCGAAACACCAGAAAAATCCCATAACCTTTATTGCAGGGCCAGCGGCAGCCCCTCAGCAGGGACAATGTCCTTTTCCTGGTCAAAACCCTTGCAGTAACAGCTACAGAAATGCGAGAGGTTCATGTTTGGAACTCGGGCACGTCCTCCCCACCCCTGCTGGACTGGTTCCTTGAGCTCGGCTCCTCAGGGAGGCTGCTCCAGGCTGGGCTGGGAGCATTCCCACATCCCTGGCACACCTTTCCCCAGCTCCAGGTATCCTCCCTGCAGGATCTGAGCCTCCCGGGCACTGGGATATGTTTTGGAGGAGCTCAGGTTTCTCTTGAGTCACCCTCTGCAGCTTTTGGGAAGTCCTTGAGCCGTTCAGGGCCCTGTGACTCCACGGGAAGGTAGGAAAGAGGGTGGGAAAGCAGCCCTGATCCATGAATTCTTTATTCTTTGGTAGCAAAGGTTATGCCTGTGCTTTCTGGGAGAAAAAAAAAGGTGAGTAACTGGTCCAGATTCTGCACAGATACGAAATACAGATTGAACTAAATCTGGTGGGTTGGAGGGAAGGTGTTGAAGCAGGAGCAGACCCAGCATCCAGGTGAAATCCTGCTCCAGCTGGCAGCCAAATTACCACTGGTTTTAGCAGCTCCGGGTTTGTGTTGCCTGCAGCCACTCCCTGAATTTCAGCCATTGTGAATTTTGAGAAAAACACGTGCTTAAATCCCCAAAACGCTTGCTTTGCATCTAATTTAGCTCTTCCAGAGGTTTTTTTTTTGCAGCCTCTTTAGCCCGCCCGGAGCTCTGCTGAATCTGAAAAACGGCATTTCTGCTTCTGATGATTAACAACGAAGATGAACCCAATTTCACTTTAAGACTGTGTCTTCAGGGCTGGGAATTGTGCAAACACCGCTGGCTATCACACAGAAAACAGGAATGAATTCCCCATAGCACCTCCTTTTACGACATCATTGTGGGCTTTGTTGACTTTCGACCGGCTTTATTTTTTTTTTTTTTTTTTTTTTTTTTTTTTTTTTTTTTTTTTTCCTCCCGTGGATGCCATGGAATTCGAGATGACTTGAAACACTCAAACGAGCACATTTAAATGTGTGTGTTTATGGGCGAGGGAGGGGGATTCACACTTTCGATCCTAAGTGCTGGAATTAGCTCCAACAAAGCCCGAGTGTGTTGACTTTCAAATGGCTTCAGCTGATGGAGCAGAAATTTGCTGGCCGGCTTCAAGGGTTATCTTTTATTCCCCCCTCCACCCCGAGAACGTCTCTGCCAGTTATTTTGGAAAAACAGAATAAATATGAGACCTTTAAACGTGGAATTTTGGCTCAGGAGTGATGGGGCCGTGGGATTTGGCTTCAGGATCCTTTTGCTGGTGGAATTCAGGGAGTCCTGCGCTGTCCCTGCTGTCCCTGCTTTGCAAATGCAGAGATCTCCAGCTTCCCTCAGTCCCAAATCCTGCACTCCAGGGGGCTGGGACGGAGAGATTTTGGCAAATCCTGCCACAGAAAATTGAAGATTTTTATCCAAGTTGGGTCAGGTCATTGTGCCAGACAACACAGCAAAGCCATTTCCTTTTTCCCTTTGACAGGAGAGGATAACCTGGGGTGAAATGGGAATCGATGGCTGGAGATGTCACTGGGAGCTAAAATCTGAAGGCTGGAACTAAAAACAAACTGAATGTTCCAAGAGGCAAATCGTGGTGTTAGGAATGTCTTTAGAGCAGCTCTAGAAATCAGGTTAATTGTAGAAATTGCTGCAGATTCAGCCTGAAACCAGCCTGGCAAATTGCCTCTTCTTTGTGCGGCATTTGGGAATTCACATTTTGAACCACCTCCACGTTACCTGTTACAATCGTTTTTGCAGAATCCCACCTCCCTGGCTTTTCTCTTCGCCACGGATGGAGCCGACAGCAGCTGGATGCAGTGGGCAGGATGGTGCTGCCTCGAGGGGCTCAGAGAAGGGGGTTTTTAGGAGGCTGCTCCAGCCCAGTGGCGTTTTTGTCTGCAGGCAGTGCAAGAAAGACATCCCACAAAGATCAGCGTGCCTGGCACGGCCCCTGGCACTCGCTGGGGAGAAAGAAAATCCCAGTTCAGCTTCAGGAGAGGAAAACCTAAGTGCAGGTTTTGCTTTATGGATGTGGTGTGTGAACGATTTATTTATTTATGGTGAACACTGATGGGAATTGTACCTTGATTTAACCCATTGTCCTTCTCACCACAAACCCACCGGACCACGAGGATTCCCGGCATTTCAGACCCAGTTCAGGGTGGATCACAGAGGGCTGGGGCTGAATTTCTCCCTCTGCACCAGAAAAGCAACACATAATGCAAACCCTGTGCGCCTGACATGTTTTCATAACAGGGCACTAAGAAAATACTCGCTACCTGAAATATTTCTGTAAGGCAGCGGAGCAAGCAGTCCAACATGTGGGTTACATTACACTCAGGGCTGATCTCAGCTTGGTAACACACACTAAACAGCAGCATGGAGGAGGCTCAGCTTTAATAAAACCAAAACTTTCGCTGCTGCGTGCAGCCAATAAAGATTTAAGCATGCTGGGCATGATCAGCATACTAATTGCTGCATTAATAAATCCTGAAGCCTGGCTTGTTTTGAAAGGCAAATAAAAATATTGTAGAAGCCTGGAAGAGCATTTACTTAGAAAAGTTAGCCTGTGTGTGCACTGGGATGTGTGTGGATGTGAAATGCCAGTGATAACAGTGATCACAGGCTTTTTTCCATGGTTTTTTTTTTTTTTCTGTGCAATCAGGGCTTCACATCTGATGTTGAGTTGTTCTGCCCCGGTGTTCGCTGACAAAACAGCACCAAAGCCAGGCCTGGTTCTGTAGCTACAAGTGATAACGGAATTTGTCCTGCATTTCCACCACTGCACTGAATAAGTACCGAGAGATCCCAAACAATAAAGCTGGACAGGGTTGTCTGTTCCATTAAAAAATAAAGCTGGACAGGGTTGTCTGTTCCATTAAAATACTTCAGGCCACAACCACGGGCAAAAAGCAATGTGAAGGGAACTGCCCCAGCAGGAAAATTGTCCCAGGGTTCTGTTTCAAAAATTTCGGTATTTCCTGGGAGGCAGAGAAACTTTCTGGTGTGGAAACAGCACCACCAGTGGGTCTGAATTTGGGCCAGCACTCAGGATCTTGTCCAGGTGGAACCAAGAAGTTTTCTCCTCTTTTTTTTTTCTGCTTCCAGGACCCACCCCCCAGCTCTTCACCAGAGCCACTCTGCCCCGCTCCCGCTGCTTTTCAACACCAAGAGGTTTTCAGCTCAGGAAAGTGGAAAGAAAGAGTCAAAAATTAGCCCTGAGAGCTCACAGAAGTGGAAAGTCCTCGGTGCCTTTCCAAAGCTGCTGATGGAATAAAGATGGCTCGACACGCAAAACAAAAACATAAATAAATGTTTTCTTTTCACAGGCAGCTCGCTTGCCTGGCGCAGAGCACACCCCACTGCTGGTTACTTCTGAAATCAAAATTGTTTATTAAAAAGTTTGGAATTTTTTATTTTTTTTTTCTTAATGAACGGTAAGATTAATGAGCCGTGCTCAAGCAGCAATGATTCCTGCCAGCTTGTGCATTAGTCAGCTATTAACATACTTCTTGGGTAATTTGAAGGCATTTTTTTCATAGTGCGTTGGAAATCACAAAAGCCTTGTTGAACTCAATGGGATCCTTATCCCAGCTCCCTTGCCTGGCAGCCCGTGGCTGCTCCAGGACATCCTGGCGTTTTTCTCACGTTGGGTGGACAAAACCGGCAAATACTTGGAGGTGCAAAGGGCTTCCTTTTATAGACACCTCATTTTTAGCGCAGCAGCCTTTCCAAACCTCTGCTTCTCCCGCTGCTGTTCCCTGGACTGCAGGAACAGGGACGTGGGATCTGCAGGCGGAGATGAAATAAAAATAAAAATTGCCTTTTTTCCCTCCTGTCTGGCCAGCCTGACAGAGATAAGAGGCGGGTGTCAGACCCTGAGAGCTGCATCTCCAGCAGAACGTTCCCGGCAGCACGTGGATTATCCGAGCACGGCACCAGATACTCCCGCTGGGAGAAGGTGATGAGCAAAATGCGGTTTGTTGCTGCAGCGTCAAAGGGAAGCCCCGAGCTGGAGAAGCTGTGGTCCCTACTGGAAATCAGGAGTGAAATATGAATGAATAAATGAATGAATGAAGGGATGAATGAATAAAAAAAAAAATCCACGTTGAGGCAGCTGTCTTGGCAGTGGGACCTCAGAATTCCGCCAGCAGCTCCAGTGGAGCAGGGAGCAGGGAGGTGGGATTATATTAAAGGAACTGGACCCAGATTTTAGATACCAGACAGGGTTTTTAAGCCTGCAGCAGATTCTGTAGGGGATATGGAGCGAAGTAATCTTTCTCTGCCTCAGTTTCCTGGTTTTTAAGTGGTGGGAATAGCAATACTGGCTCTTTTTTTTTTTTACAACATCTTTTATTTCCTTTGTTGGCTCCCCTCAAGAAAAAGTGACCAATTTCTATAAATCATCTTCTACGAATCCTCTTCTGCTGTGGCCAGCAGTGCTCGGTCTCAGCCAGATCTGGCGGCTGTAAATCTCACAAAATCACGGAATATCCCGGGCTGGAAGCATCATCCAGCTCCCACTCCTGGCCCTAGGCTGGACAGGCTGTGATTTCGGGTTACAGTGTCTCGTGTCCCGAGTCAGTGGCAGCCGTTCTCAGGGTTCTGTTCTCTGGCACTTCACCTCCCCGAGTGACAAAACCGCCTTTGCTCCTCTTGAAGCAGCTGCTGCAACAGGCAGAGGTTCAGTGGCCTCCAACTCAGAGCTCAAAGGCAAAGCTCAGGCCCCCAAACCCATCCCAGAGGAAATCTGCAGCTCCTCAAGGTACCTTTGTCTCCTGTTTTCTTCCTGAGTGTCCAATAAAATGCTCCTGGGGACATCGCAGCAAGGAAGAGCAGATCTGTTTCAATTCAGCCTTTTGAGGAGAGTGGTATCCTCCCAAAAAACTCTGCCTGGGGACATCCTGCCTAGGGATTACTCAGATTTTGCTGCACTGGGGAGAAAAGCCCCTTTCCCTGCTGAGAATCTCCAAGATCCACTGCGGGAATCCCTGTTCCCGTGAGGATGGGAATGGGAATACGTGGCTGTGGCTGCACAGCAGCTGCTGGGGATCCTCTACTGCCCCAAATCCCCCGTTCCCAGGGCAGACGTGTCCTCGTGGCTACAAATCTTCCCTTTTCGATGCTTTCACTTGAAATGAATCTGGCTCCTGCTGAAATCTGGAGACCAGAGCTGGAGCGAAGTGTTCCACACGTGTTCCCAAACCATGGTCCTGTTATCTTAGGGAATGTTACGGAACCGTGGAATTATTTAGGTTGGAAAAGAGCTCCGAGGTCACTGAGGCCAAGCCGTGCCCGATGCCCACCTTGTCCCCAGCCCAGAGCACTGAGTGCCACGGCCAGGCCTTCCTTGGACACCTGCAGGGATGGGGACTCCAAAGCTCCCTGGGCAGCCCCTGCCAAGGCCTGGCCACCCTTTCCATGGAGAAATTCCTGCTGCTGTCCAAGCTCAGCCTCCCCTGGCAAGTTCTCCTGTATATTCCCAGTCTCCTGTACTTCCCAAGCGGAATTCACTCCTTTTCCTGCTGTAACGCTCTGTCCTTTGTGATGAAAGAAACTTAGGATTAATTTTTAAATCCTCCAAATAGGAATTATTTCATTTATAGTGCCTTGGGGCTGCTTCCTGACTCTTGCTGCTGCTGCAGAACCCCACGTTTGAGCTCAGTTTAGCAAGTTTCAGGCAAGCACCGACTAAGGTTTAAGCAAGCCTGAGTTAAATCGTTACCTGGGCTGGAAACTGGAACAAACCAAGAAAATAGCTGAGTTTCTGGGGCTTGAGTTTTGGTTTCATCTGAACAACAAACTCAAAACTGAAGATTACAAGATGATTTAAAAGTCACTGCTGCGTTTGCAACAGGAGCGCTGGGTCATGCTTAACCCAAGACACGAGTGAATCTCAATAAATTAATTCTGTTTGTTCAGACCTCCAACCACTACAGGTATGCTGGGAATCTTTTTGCCCAGTGAGATTTACTGGAAATATCAAGAAAATATGCCTTTTATTGTACTTGTTGTATCACTTGTGATCTTACTCAAACCCAAAAATCAAAAACTGCTGCACCGAAATGGCAGATAGCATTTTTGAAGCCTGCTAATCTCAAGATTTTATTGCTTGGCACGAGTTTCTAGGTTTGTTTGTGTTTTATTCCAGAGGAAAAAAAGACAGGCGAGCACAGAAATTGCTAATGAGCATAATTACGTGCTGCCCAGACCGAAAACCCCATCATGGCTCGCATGGCTTGGGGGAACATTCCAAAATATTCCAAAATATTCCACCTTGTGACTCTGACAGAAGCTGAAACAACACTCGGCAGGGGTTTTTAGCTGCCTGCCGGCTTCAGGTGTAATTAGCTAAAACAATCAGTGCTGATCAGTTAAAAAATTGGCACTGATTTAAAATAAAAAGATGTCGAGTCCACTCAGCCTGCACCATACGAAAACAAAATGCTGCCAGCAACTTCCTTGAAATGAATTCTTTTAAAATATCAACGGTCATTTGATACGCCAAATATAACAGAGAATAGAAACACCTCACTTTTATATTTTTACTGCTCCGTGAGACGTCTAGAAACAGATATTCACCGTAAGCCTGTGCTTATTGACTGGTGATAACCAATTTCTGGTGGCGTATTTGATGTTGCAGCTCCTCCCATGCTTCTCTGAGTGCTCTGTCCCCCATAATAGGTAGAAAATTAAGATATGAAAAGTAGATTTTTAATTTTTTTTTTAGTTATTTTGGAGTGATTGTAGAAAAACTAAGGAAACATGCCCTGTTTATAACGCAGGGTAAATAAGAAGTGATGAGGGCTTTTGAAATAAAAGGTGCATTGAAAATACCTCAACCAAGTCCATTTATACATCTACCCAAGGCTAGAAATCCTAAATAACGAACAGGGAGAAACCCAGAATTAAGAATTGGTTGGCCTCAAGAGGTATCTGTGCTCCATTTGTGCTCCACGTCCTCTCCCTGTGTAAAAACAGGGAGTCTCTGTGGCTGCCGGGCTCTTTTCTCAGGGAGAAAGATGGATTACGTGGCTCAGCCCTCTTGGCAAGCAAACACACGGCCCCCACATGTCAGCAGAGGAATCCTCATCACCACTCATGTAAAATCTAATCCCTGCCTGTCATGACAGTCTCCAAAACATGGAGCAATCTCTGAACCACGGCCAATTTTTCCGTCGCGCGGCGCTCCAGGAGCAGCACTCCCTGTTGTCTGTGTGTGCCCTGCTGTATAAATATTCCCACTTTTAATGCGGGGACTTTAAAGCTGAGAGGGGCTGGAAATCGGTGGCAATCCCATGGGATTCCTTCCGAGGGGCTGACGCCTGAAACTCGGAGTTTCATTCACAACAACACCGGGGAAAGAGCGGCGGCCTCGCCGTGCCCCCNNCCGGCCTCGCCGTGCCTCTCCTGAGGGAATTCCTGGCCCGGGAATGCTTCCCCCCCCCTCCCTCCCCCCCGCTCCGGCCTCATTTCCCAACGTGTGAGTGAAATCCGGGACACAATGGATGGATAGGGCTGCTCCAAAGAAGCCTTTGTCCAAAACTCCTGCCGTGGTGAGTCCTCCCAGAAACACGAGCTGAATGCGCCGTGAGCAGGACAAATATATCTGGGAATACGGTGAGCAGGACAAATGTGGCTGGGCATAAGCAGCTGCAGGGCTGCAGACGTGTGCCCTGACGGGAGGTGAGTGCTGCCTGAACTGCTGCTCTGCTCCAAAGGCACCTGTTGAAATAAAATACAGCCCGGGAGCAGGGGAGGCTGTGCTGGTGTGGAGATCCCCGGGAGCACGCGGGTGTCTGAGCATGGGCGTGTGTTCGGCACAAAATCATGGGAATTGTTTTCTTTCCGGGCAATCGGAGGGGCAGTCCTGCCCCACCAAGAGCCTGGGGCTGGAGGAGGAGAGGAAGCAAGGCGGGACATGGATCCTCTTCAAAATGAGAGGATGAAATCTCAAGATGTGCCAGGGGAGGCTCAGCTTGGACAGCAGCAGGAATTTCTCCATGGAAAGGGTGGCCAGGCCTTGGCAGGGGCTGCCCAGGGAGCTTTGGAGTCCCCATCCCTGCAGGTGTCCAAGGAAGGCCTGGCCGTGGCACTCAGTGCTCTGGGCTGGGGACAAGGTGGGCATCGGGCACGGCTTGGCCTCAGTGACCTCGGAGCTCCTTCCCAACCTTAATCCTGGGATTCTGGGACAGAATCTGAATTATCCAAGTGCTACTGAATAAATGTGTGGGCTGGTGTGTTCCACAAGCAGCATTTTGATGCCTTGTTCTGGTTTCAAGTTATTTAAACAGGCAAGCAAGTTCTTGAGAGATATTTGGTATTTCCTTCTCCACTCACAGCTGGAAAATTCACTGAGCCTGTGAGAGACCTGGGCACTGAAATAACAGAAGGGTAAATAATTTTATTCTTCTTTGCCTAAATGGTTAGAGGGCAAATTTCTGGGGGTACTTAAAACAAAGGTTCTCCCATCTGTGGCCTGCCCTGAACATGAATTTCATGGCCCTGGAATCGTTGTGGGTTCTGGATTTTCTACCCCACTGGCTGTGCATTAATACCGGACACTCCAAACTCACCAAAAATGTCAGGAAAACAGATTACCTGGAATTAAGCTGGTGCCACTTAGCAGAAGGGTGAGGCAGAAGGAAAAAGAAGTGAGCACCAAGAAGTGAGTGCAAGTTCTGCCACTACTACTATTGGTATTATTATCATCGTTATTATTAATATTCATGTTATATTAATATAATAATTGCTAAAACAAGGTAACTACCCAGAAGAGCCGAGAGCAGCTTCTTGTCCCTGGATTTTTACAGTTTTCTTTATGGAAAAAGCTTTTAAGAGCTCATGATCAGGGACAGCATTTGTTACTCCAAACAATTTCTTATCTGTTCATATCCACATGTTTAGAGTCATATTGACAATACACAATTTTACAATATACTTAGAGGGACATTTATTCCATAAATGTATATTTTATTTCAAATTAAACCTTGTTTCACTTAGAGAAATAAAGCATTTACGGAGTCCCAGTGCCATTACAAATACAGCCATTGTTGGTGTCAAACACCTGATCCCACAAATTGTGTGACAAAACCTCCTCTTCTTTTGCTCTAAACCCGCTCCAGGCCGAAAATTTAATGTATTACGAGGCTCAAGTGTTCCAGGGAAGGGAAGAGAAGAAGGGAAGAAGGGAAGAAGGTAAAGGAACAATGCTAACTGGATTTCTGCTCAATATGTCTTGGTCCTGGCTAGCTGAGTTCAAACTCCAAAAAAAAAAAAAAAGGAGTCTGATTTCCCAAACTGCGGAATGTGGGAGTTTTCTGTGAAGTGGATCTGTGAACTAAACTTCACCTGCACAGGGGAAGATTTTCTGAACGCTGCTGCATTGTTCTCCATGGAAAAGAAGAAGCAAAAAGCCTCACAACAGTGCTTTAACTGCTTCTGCAGCCAACAAGTCTGGTCTTGCAAATAGGAAACAATTACTTGCACAGGTAATTATTGTTTTAGTTTAAATGTCTGTTAGCTAATATTTACTTTTCAACCAGCAGATTCTGATGCTTGCAGGAGAACAGGAGAAAGTTGCTGTAGGCTCCTCCATTTATAAATCTACTGCGTTTTTATGGCTTCTTAATGTAGTCATGAAGCTGAATTTATTTTGTCCATTAAGACTGGCTTTGCATCTCAGCATTTCTTTACAGTGTGGGGTTTTTTTTTTTTTCTAAATGAAAAATTCATCATTTTTAGCATTTAGGCCAGGCTGGATGGGGCTTGGAGCAGCCTGGGACAGTGGAAGGTGTCCCTGGCCACGGCAGGGGTGGCACTGGATGATTTTTAAGGTCCCTTCCATCCCAAACAATTCTGTGTTTCTAAACTTTGTGAGTCCAGGCAGCATCAACCCTTTTAGATGAATCTCCTTGAGTGAAGCCACCGAGATGTTACACATTGAGAGTATTTTCGAGGAGATTTATCCATTGGGATTCAAGCTTTGCATTGGAGGGGAAAAAAACTAGAGTTTCACAGAATGCTTGGGAGTGATAGATAAATAAATGTATTTATCCTTGAAACCAAAATTGATTTCTGCAGTAAGGGAGGTTCTTAGGGGTGTGGAACAATGCAGTGGGTCAGGCTTTGGCAGGACCAGGCAGCTCTGAAGGTGAACAGGGAAGCTTTTAAGCACAAAGGGATGACAGCGTCTGATTCACACAGGTAGGGACAGAGCAGGCGAACAATTCTCTGCAGGAACAGATGACATTATTACGAAGTGCCAGAGGTCTGGTGGCACTTCTTAGTCAGTGAGAAGGAACAGTTCCAAATTTTTATTCCAAATGGCATAAAATCCGCGCCATTTTCAGGGCACAAATCCGCAACGGTTCTGGAATTCTAATGCAGCCACTGCCATGAATCATCCTTTTTCCAGCAGTAAAAAAAGAAAACATACAAGTACTGTTTGTGTTTTATATACATTCAGTTCCTGGTTTTTCTTTCAGTTTTATGTCTTGAAATATCATAGAACAGCCATGGCATTTCATCCATCATAAAAAAAAACCCCTTGTATTTACTCTTAATGTAGCTGTTGCCTTATGGGCTGTGCAAACATAAAAAAAAAAAAAAAAGAGAACAGTAATTCTGTGATAAGCACAACAGGAAATTGGAGATTGCTGCTGATGAAACTGATATCCAGCTGGTAATCTGAGCAATGAAGTCACTAAACCTTTCCTGCACTATAAATTTTATTTCCTGGGACGTATTCAATGTTTTTGTTAGATTTTTTGGATAGCGCACACCGGGTACGTCCAGCCAAGGGCCATCACCGTCATTTAGCGGCGTGATGAAAATGAGTGCTGTGATGAAAGCAGAGTATTGGGAGCAGAAATCTGAAGTTTGCTGGTGTTTTAGCGTCAGAATTTCCATACAACAGGGCCTGGTGTGAGACAGCACCCGAGTGCTGAAAGGGGAGGGGGTTTAAGCAGTGCCCACTCTTTACAAAGGCTGCTCAGTAACCGCCACGCCGTTGCCTCGCTGCAGGCTTGGTGTTTGTGCGGCTTTTTCATTAAAAACCGGCAAAGAGCCCTTCTGCAGGGCAGCAGGGAGGGAGAGCAGCAGCCAGAGTGGGGGAGATGTAATTTTACGGCATTGAAGCCTTTCCTCAAGGTGGGGACAGCACAGGATTCAGGAGTTTTCTGGGCTGCTGTGAATCCTTGAAGCTGGGATAGCCATTCCCTGGGGCCTGAGCCCATTTATTTATTTATTTATTTATTTATTTATTTATTCTGTACTAAAATGCGGCGGTTTCTGAGAGAGGAATCATCTGATCAGTCAGTGCTGCTGAAGTGCTGGTGGCTTCCATGGGCTCAGACAGAGTGTCTGGCCCAAATCCCACAATCCCAGGATCCCTGAGGCTGGAAAAGCCCTCCCAGCCCGTGGAGGCCAAGCCGTGCCCGATGCCCACCTTGTCCCCAGCCCAGAGCACTGAGTGCCACGGCCAGGCCTTCCTTGGACACCTGCAGGGATGGGGACTCCAAAGCTCCCTGGGCAGCCCCTGCCAAGGCCTGGCCACCCTTTCCATGGAGAAATTCCTGCTGCTGTCCAACAGACACGGTTTCAGTGATCACATATTTTTTGGCTGGTTTACAAATGGTGGTTTTAACCCCTTCAGTCTCAACAGGGAACTGTGCTTTGGAAGTTTTGTTCTCCTGCTCCTCTGAGGGCCAGAGGCAGGACCCAGAGGGTTGGGATTCTCTAAATTCACTGGACAGGGACACCTTCCACTGTCCCAGGCTGCTCCAAGCCCCAGTGTCCAACCGGGCCTTGGGCACTGCCAGGGATCCAGGGGCAGCCACAGCTGCTCTGGGCACCCTGGGCCAGGGCCTCCCCACCCTCCCAGGGAACAATTCCTTCCCAATATCCAATCTAAATTTCCCCTCTTTCAGTTTGACCCCGAATGTACCATAAAAACCATGGAATTCATCACTCCCAGTCTCAAACAGGAGCACAGGGTGCCAGCAGTTTTTGCTGTGATGAGGGAGACAGCAGAGACAGACACCAATGGACCAAGCTCCACACTCAAGGAATTCTTTTCCAGGCCAAGAGCTCAAATCTGAGCTCATATCCAGCATCCCATGGGGTGCTGAACATGGATGGATAAATGAGGAAGAAGAGCATCTTTGTACACCAGTTTTACTGGAATGAAGGCAGGTCTAAACTGGGACCAAAAAAATGAAAGGGAACAGCATAAGAACCATGAATTTGTGTGACCTGCAGAGCAGAGGGCAAAAGAGGTAAGTACAGAGGAACTGAACTTAGTACGTGGGCTGCCAAACCAGGAAGAAATCGGGAATGGAAAATGGAATAAAGAAGAAGCAGATGGGTAAACTGTGAGTTCTTCTCACAGGTCTGAAAGAGAAGTTAGAAACTGGATCAGGGACTTCTGGATGAGCACAGAAACTCAGCATGAGCATGGGGTGTTGAAGTCAGAGAGGCCAAGACATAAACCAAATACATTTACATGGGAAACCACAAATATTGGATGCAGGAAAAGACAGGCAGGGAACGCTCCCTTGGCTCCCTGTCCTGCGGCAGATGTGCAGTCCCAAAGATTCCCCAGGGCACTGATTCGCTTCACCAACCTCAAGACATCAAATTATACCTGAAACTCTGTAAAAAAAATCCACGTCCTCTTGCCAAAACCTCTCAGCAGTTTCTGTGCCACAGGAAGAGGGCAGAAGAGGATTGAACACGGACCCAGGGCCCTGCCAGAGCACAAAATGTCTCGCAGCTCCCGGAACGCGGCACAGAAATGCTCCGTGTTGCTGGGAGCAGAGGGGACATGGGTCCGGAGGGTCGGATCTGTGGGAGCAGAATTCCCATTCCAACCCAAAGCTGGCGGTGAGGGTGGGAGGCAGCAAGGACACGCAGGGAGCAAAAGGAAGATGATGGAACAGCAGGGGAAAGCTGTTATTTCATCACGGAATCGATCTGTTTGTTTCATTAGAGTGAGTGTGTGTATAATTAATATGAATTAGCCAACCTCGAAGGGTTGGAGGGGAGCGTCCCTGGATGTGGAGATTGTTCCCTGATTCCAGCGGCAGATGAACCCCTCAGAGGACCGGACAGTGGGAAAGCAAAAGTCAGAGAATTATGGGATCATGGAATCATGGAATGGTTTGGGTTGGAAGGGGCCTTAAAGCCCATCCAGTGCCACCCCTGCCATGGGCAGGGACACCTTCCACTGTCCCAGGTGGCTCCAAATCCCATCCGGCCTGGCCTTGGACACTGCCGGGGATGGAGCAGCAAAGGGTGAATTCCATCCAGGGCTTGCATGGGAGCAGAGCCTGCCCTGCTCGCTTCCATCCTCTCCACCACAGAAGGAGGCAATTAGAGGGAATTCAGGAAAAAAACAAAAAAAATGTCAGTAAGCACAGATACAGAAAGCAGAGTCTGTGAAGAAAAATTTGAATGAATGGGAGAAGAAAACCTGCAAATAATATCTAGGGGGGAAAGTAGAAATAAGCATAATTGTACTTTAAATATTTCAAACCTTAAGCTGTTTATACAAAGCCTGTTAACATAAGCAGGAATCAGGGGTTTATTTCCAGTTTTTTTTTTTTTTTTTTTTAAATTTGTAACTGAATTTGTAGCTAAATTAGACCTATCTGATTGAGAGAACTTTCAAATTTTGAGAGGAAGACTTTATCTCATCTCCTTTGAACGTCCCTCGGAAGAGAAAGAGGTTCTTCAGAAAAACACAACGTTCACAAGCACCTATAAAGCCGTGAGGGGACACGAGACTTTATTCTTATCTGGGCTTTCAGGGTGAAGTCACCACATCCCTTTTTCATCAAAACTGACCCTAGCCCGAGTGTCAGATACACCTGAGGTGCCCCTTTAGATGGGAAACACAAATTTTCCTGGAGCCTATTGGCATTACGCTCAATAGCATAATGAGAGCAGATTTAGAGCGACTCTGAACCTCTCTGTCGGGCAGTGTCTCTTCTTTAGGTCAAATCCTGATTTTAGTGGAATTAAAGGGCAAAACTCACCCTTGGACAAGAACATTTCACCCTGGTGGCTCCCCGAGGCTGCTTCTGTTTTCTGTCCTTCCTGGTGGCTCAGGTGCCTCCCTGCTCCTCTTGGCTGCCCAGTCGGAGTGAAAAACCCTTTAAAGATCAGCCTGTCCTGTGTTTGGGAGCTCTTTGGAGTCCTTTTGGGGCTTTAGGCTCTTAACCCGGGCTGCTGTTCCTTTCTCTGACACAGCCAGAGGTCACCCTCGCCTTTTGTCCCCTTGTGCTGAAGAAGAGCAGAGGTTGCGGTGCCACAAAACCCCTTTGTGGCCCGGCTCAGCAGCTGAAGCGCTGCTCAGCGCCCAGGTTGTCCCAGGCGCTGCTGGGGCTCTGTTTGCTGGGTCACACGCACACAAAAAAAAAAAAAAGCCTTCGAGAGCGGGTTAAGAAGGGCTGTGATGTCCTAATCAGGTGCTCCTCACACGGGAACAGAGAGACTTAGCCCAGCCCTCAGCTCATGCATTAAACATGACGTCTGCATTATTTTTTGAAGTTTTCCGCTGTCTGCCACCCTCTTGGCTGTAGCTCTTGCCCTTATACATAAACTACTAAAACCCCCACCTTTTTATCTTCTTTTTCCCCCCCCACCCCTAATTCTAGGCTGTAGAAGAACAGGATTTAAAAGAAAAATTCTGATTCACAGGATTTAAAAGAGAAAATCCTTCAGCAGCTCCCAGGAAGGGCCTGAACCCAACCTGAACAGCTCTGAGGGCCTGGCAGCCACTCTGGCCACTTGCAGGGGAAGGGATTTTACGGCTCTCAAAAACCTTAAACTGATATGGGGACAACGCTGATCATTTCCAGGCTCTGCACGGGCTGATTTCTCACCTGTGGAAGATGTGGGTGATCCCATTCAGTGCAAGAACTGAACACAAGGCCTGTTAACTTTAGCAGGAATCATGCAGGAATCAGCCAGGAACCAGTTTATTTCCAATTTATTTTTTTTTTTTTTTAAATTTGTAGCGGCTAAATTAGACCTGTCTGATTGAGAGAACTTTGGGATTTTGAGGAGAGGAGAGTAAACAATCCCCACAGCACTCTCTGCTTCCCCAAGCAAGCCTTCAGCACAGCCTGCAAGACAATCCTTTCAGTCACATGAAATGATTAAAATAACGATTAAAATAGATGATTAACGTAACGCAGCTGTGTATGAAATGATTGCTGACTGTTGGGATTTGTGAGCAAAGCATGCCTGACCAAAATCTCCAAAACTAAACTAAAAATAGGAGTGCACCGGTGGGTTGGGGGTGAACCCACCCCTTTGCCACCTGCCCCAAGGTACTGAAGTGGCTTTCAGGGCTCCCCACGAGGTTTTGTTTCCGAGGCTCAGCCCCACAAACGCTGGTTTATGTCATGAGGCACCGAGAGGTAAATAAATGTCGTGTATTAGTGAGTGCCAACAGCAACTTGATGGCAACAAAGCCCCGGTTGTTGAATTATTTATGAATGCCCACGTTATTCCTTTTGCCCCTGGAATCCTGGGATCTCTTCTGTTTTGTTTATGCACATGCACACGCGTTATGGGTGTAATTTATACGGAGGGAGCACGACGAGGAGAAATCTGGAATATTTCCCTCCTCAGCTCATGGAGCTCAATTTACCCAGGAGCCACATGACCTCCTTGCTTGTGAAGTCCTCTCGCTCCTCGTTTCAGAGCAGGATGTCTGTGAGAAGTTACCACGAGATGATTGATGAGAGCATTTTCACGTGGCAGCGTTTCAAAGGTGGGCAACAGCAGGAGAGAAACCTGTGAAAATTATTCAAATGTTCCGAGTCTTTTCTCCCTCGTAAAACTTCTCTTTCTGTTCTTGGTTCTCTTGAACGGGAAGTTTTCTTCATTATAAAGCATCAGAGCGCTGGGTGAGACAGTTCTGAGTCTCCATCTAAATTTAAATATTAGGAACTGTAAGTGTTGGGGTCATCAAACTCCAGGCCTTCAATGCCATGTTTTTTCTAGTGCAGAAAAGGTGTCTTGGATTTTTTTGGTTGTTATTGTTTTGTTTTTTGGGGGTTTTTTTGTTTTTTTGCAGTTCTTGCATGTGTTTTTTCATGACAAGCCCCAAACTCTGGTGTCAGAACACCATGAGCCATCTCCAAGGAGTTTATCACCAACGACGCAAAATTTTGCTGCCGTTTCCGTGCTTTCGGCCTTTTTCCTTTGGATTTGGTTGGAGTTTCACCTCCGGCTTGGAGCAATCCTCCTGAAATCAATGAATGCTTTCCTTGTGAGCCAGGCAGGCCCGTGGAGGAGCTGTTTCGTGTTTCCACGTGTCCGTATTTACGGGGAAGAGCCGCTAATGGGATTCTTTTTCTGCCCTACCCAGCTCTCCCCAATTCCTGACCCCCTCCACCCCTTTCCCGTGCCCAGCTTTGCTGCAGCTCTTCGGATCCCCTTGGATTGACTCCGTTAGAAAAGTCACCTCTGACTTTGTGCCCAAAGGCACAGGATTTGTTTATTAAGATGCTCCCAGGTCAATATTCCTCAAGCACGGAATCCCAGCCAGGATTTTCCTGGAGCCTATTGGCATTACGCTCAATAGCGTGATCCTGACAGCGGATTTAGCGCAACTTTGAACCTCTCTGCCAGGCAGCGCCTCTCCTTTAGGTCAAATCCTGATTTTAGTGGAATTAAAGGGCAAAACTCAACCCTGGACAAGAACATTTCACCCTGAGGCTGCCTCTCGAGGCTCAGCAGGGTTTCCTGTTCACCTCATTTTCTCCCCGTATTTGTTTTTCCACTCAGCCATTCCAACTATTCCCAAATCTGTGGGATTTCTGTGCCTTGCAGAAGGAATCCATGGGTGCCCCTTCACTTTTATCACCACCACCCCATCCCACAATGAATGTTTGGCTCTGTTTGGTTGAGATGAATGGCATCTTAAAAAGTTCCATGGTGTACGGTAATCATCATCATCATCATCATCATCATCATCATCATCATCATGTGGGCAGCCCCTTCCTCAGCTCCTTTAGCCCTGACTTTTGCCCTTTTTTCTCGATTGGTGAGTGACAGCTTTGCACGCTGGCCCTTGGAAAATATATTTACAGTAGCCTGAGAAATTGCTCCTTAATCAAAGGAGACTTGACTTGCCAGCACATCTTTAGAATATTATTGAGTAACTCATTAAAATGTTAATAGCTTCTGTCAGGATTTATTGATCCTGATGTCAGCTTTCCTCAGAATGAGGAATAAAGCTGATTTTCGTCTTATCTGCGGGCCACGCTGAGTGATCAGCACTTAAATAGAATAATGAGAAGGGCTTGAGGAGAATAATCAGCATTTATCTGATTGTGCCAGAGCTGGATACAGGCAGAGCCCCGCAGGTACACGAGTGGGGTTTTGGTGAAAGGCTGTGGGATAGAAGGAAAATGAACAGGACACTTTATCTGGAAGATTCTGACAAAGAACTTTTTCTGCTGAAGCAAAGGGAGGGGATACAATCACATCAAATATTTCTCTTGAATTAAAAAAAAAGAGGATAAAATCTTCTAAAAAACCAGATCTTTTTCTAACAGCTTAGTAAAATAAAAGCCTGAGAGCCCTCGTTGTTTGGTATATCTTCAGCTATCCAATAAATAATGACAAAATTCTTCCATTCCACCGAATTTCTAGAAGGCAAGCATTCGATGGGGAATGCCTTCTGCTGCTGGCAACATTGTTTGGGGCGTGTGTGGCGCTGGGACAAAACCTGACAGATCCAGGGAAGGAGAGGGAGGGCAAGGTGTTTGTTTTCCAAGGGCAGCTGCTCGTCTCAGGATCTTTCCCAGCAGGAGCAGCCTTGTCCAGCAAGAGGAAAAGAGCAAATCCCAGGCTGAGCCCGGCAGGGGCAGGGCTGTCAAGCGTCGAGGTGAATGAAAAAGAGTGAGAGAGAAGAATCCGTCTTTTATATCTGGCTTTAAAATCATGAAGTCAGGACACTTCTTGTGAGAGCATCCAGCCTGACCACCAGTTCAGCTCCTGTTGGGAGCTTCGCGGATCCAAAAGGACCTCGAAGAGAGCAGATGAAAATTTGCCCCTTAAAAAATTATTTAAATATCGTTCTATAAGGCAATTGCCTCTGAGCTTGGCAGGAAGGAACCACTGTTTCCCTGAGAAATACCTGCAAGGTGAGAGGCACTGGCTGAAGGACTGGGGCATGGGAAATGGGCTGAAACCTTACCTTGGCTGCAGCAAAAAGCCTACAAAATGTGAATGTCTGCAACAACAACAACAACAACAACAACAACAACAACAACAACAAAAAAACGCTCAGCCATCTGAATCTTGTCAATCCTGTGCTTCTGTAGCCTAGAACAGAAAAAAAAAAAAAATCAAGAATGTGGATGTTTTTCAGTTGTTTATGTATAAGGGCAAGAGCTACAGCCGAGAGGATGGTGAACACTGCAAAACTCCAAAAAATAATAATTTTAGGACATCCTGAGAGAAGCTGTTTCCTAAGTCAAAATGCCTTGTCTGGGTATTTAGAGCAGACTCTGCAGTCAGGGAGAATTCCTGGGAGTTCCAGTTCTGAGTGATATTGCCCTGGATTTGCTCACCCTTACCTTTTCATCAGATTTGTCAGCATAATGGAAGTATGAAATTTGGCCAAGCGGCCAGATGTCATCACGTCCTCAGTGAATTTTAATCTGGCGTTTACAGTGTTCGGGTCTCAAATGTGCAAAACCCCGAAGTGATGCCTCGTTTATGTGATTTTCATTAACACTTCCGCTGTGACAGTTGCCAATAAATCCTGGAATCGCTTGCATTCCTTTAAAAAGGAGGGAGGCAACAGCTGTGGGGATGCAGAGCAGAAATAGTATTTTGTCTATGATAAAGAGCGTGAAGTCGGGTCAAATCTCAAATTTAACTTACTAAATTTTATGTATAAAGTGCACAATTAATAATAACGATGTCTCAGGGTGGCACTTGCACATTAAGAAATTCAATATGCCTGTGGGCAATTGTGCATTTATGTGCAATCCTGTTCAATATTCCATATAGAGCTGCTCATATATGGAAATGACTTCGGGATCAAGGTCAGGCTTTTTATGGAGTGATTCGAGATTCCTCAGGATGAAAAACGCCATCTAAATGTAAAGACACTGTTTGTTAGGCATTAGTGCTTTACAGACAGTAAATTTAATGGGCCTGATTTTCATTTACCTTTACAGTCAGAGGAGGGATCTATTTTGGAAAAGTCACCACTGTGGGGGAAAGAAAAACAATAGGCAGGAAATTGCTAATGTTAATGTGATGTAAAGTCAAGCAACCATTTCCAATCTCGTTTAAACTTTGATTCGGGAAAAGGGCCTGGAAGCTGTGCTTCATTTTAATCATGTCAGCAGTCCCAGCAGTCGGGGAGACCTCTTCAAATTAGGATTTTTTTGTTCTTTCTTTTCCTGCCTGCACAGAGGCCTCGGTCAACAGACTCCACAATGCATTAGCATTTCTCCTCCGAAGTGCCTTAATGGATGGATGGTCTTCTCCCAAAACGCGGGCGCAGAATAGATATTTAGCGGAGCAGAAAAACTTCCCTGCTGGAGGGAGGAGAGGAGGTGGGGAGGGGAGGCTCATCCCTGGAAAGAAAGAGGGAAGCTCGAGGAAAATCCCTCCTGAGGAGCTCTGAGGAGCCACAGCTCCCATGGGTACCCACAGTCCTTCCTCCACTGGGATGAACGCCTCGAAGAAGAGGAATTTTTTCCAGAGGTTTGTCTGTCATCCTTACCCCCAGGGAGTTTGTTGTGCCACGTCTCCCACGGGATCACGGAACGAGCCAAGCTGGAAGGGACCCACAAGGATCATCCTCGGTGTCAGCAATAAATTTAAATTTCTAAATAAATAATTACTTTAATAATAATAAATAAAATAATTTAATATTTAAATAAACAATATAATTTAATAATGATGTGTCATTTTAAAATAAATAATTAATTTATAATAATAAATAATANTTAAAATAAATAATATCATTTAATAATAACGCATTCTAATTTTTAAATAAATCATTCTATCAAAGAACTCCCCACCACTGGGCAGAGCCCAGGGCTCCTTCAGAGCTGCCTGCCTTTCAAGGGCGCTGTTCAAATTATCTGCCTTATTGGGCGTTTTAAGGATTCGCCTTGCCAGAGAGCTGCTTTGAATGTTCCCCTCAAAACAATGTCCCCTTGTGCCTTGGATTCAAAAATAAAGCGCCCGTTCCGACCTTCCAGAGCACGCATTTCTAAATAAGACACTGTCACAGCCCGTACTTCGCACTCCCGGTTTGAAGTGCTGTGTGACGTGGAATTTGATGGGCCTTGGGGTTTTTTTTCCCCCCCAAACACAAAGATCAGAAAGAACCATTTGCCGCTGTTTCTAAAGTAATGATGTGCAACTCGGCGTTCTGCATGGCCATTCACGCGGGTTTAGAGATATTTTTATGCGCTTTGTGGAAATGTGTTTACCCTTCAGTCTTTGGCAGGCTGCTGGCAACAGGAAATTTTTACACAATCCTTCAGGCATCCGCACTCTTCTGAGGAAATCATCAAGATAAATTTGCTTCTGACACTCGGCGGCTTCGAGAACTGCCGGGTGCTTTTGGGGGCTTCTTTAAACTTTCTCTTTTTTTCCTTAAAATTGGCAAGATGTATTTAGTTAATACACGCGTACAAATTTAGATTTATTCACTCGTAGTAGAAAGTAGGCATTGTATGCGATTATGGCTAAAAGAGAGGAATGGAAGATTCTACAAGCATCTTCCTGCATGACCCAGGACAATTGTGTAGATTTTAGGATGGGAAGGGATCATCACAATTTTCTCTTCTCTTCCCCAGAGGTACCCCTGGATCTCAAGCGGGATCCAGGCCGTGGGATGGCACCCCTGTGACTTGCCTGTGTTCAACCTCGTGGGATTGGGATGAAATTCCGCTTTAAAGACCTCAAGTTACCGGAAATTTATCGTAATCCTTGGTAAGAGTTGTTTAATTCCTTAGTTGGTCCCCCAGGTTCCTTTGGTGTGACAGACAAGGCGCTTCCCTGGGATGATTCTTTCTCCCAGCAGGGAAATGGGAAAACAGAGACTCTGGGAATGCAGTGATAATTCCCAGTCTTGGATCTGCTGCATGTTTGTGATCCCAGCCTTTCTCGTCAGTGAGGACTTTGGAAATCACAGCTGAAATCTGCAGTTGGAGCAAACGAATTTAATTGGAATTCCATGGCGTACAAAGCACGCCAGGCCCGAATGCAGGAATATTTTAGATCCGTTGTTCTCCATTGCTCCCAGGCTTCCAAAGGAAAGGCCTTAATCCAGAGTTTGCTACAGCAGCTGGAATACCTGGATAGGAGCAGTTCAAGTGTTTCTTTGGGATGTTACTGATGCAGGAGGTTGGGCCAGTGTCCTTCCAGAAGTTCCCACCCTTGCCAGCTTCCCATGTCCATGGAAATGGAATAAAAGCTCCTCAGTTTAAATTCTTAAATAAATCCCTGTCTCCATTCGGGAATTTACTTATCTTGACCCTCATCAGGGTCTCTGTAGGAATCTGCCTCAAAAAAAACCCTGGAGCAACCGCACCAGAAAAATACTGCAGATAAAAATTCAACTGACCATGGCCCATGTGGCTTGGCAATCATTCACTCCTCAGCCTCAGCTTCACAGCCAACGAGTCATTTTCCAAGAGAGCTCAAAACCAGCTTGCCAGCGCAGAGCGTGAGCGTTGAGATTTCGTGGGACACAATTAGGGATGTGAAAATACTCCGTGGTAAAAACACTGCAAGGATTTTT
>VZRN01000635.1:144463-158785 GCA_013397935.1 Dasyornis broadbenti | reverse complement strand
CAATTCTGGTGCCTGTGCTTGGTTCTGAGTTCAGTGATTCCATCAGAGAGAATTGTGTTCCCTCTGAATTCAGGGAAGCTGCATGTGCCTGGAAGCACCTGGACTGCTCCAAATGCTGGGAAATGGAAGAATTATCTCAGCCTCCTCCTCTTTTCTTCCCCCTCAAACAAATTGTCCTGGGCAAAAACCCTCTCTTGCTGCCTTGGGAAACAAATTCTTATTTTTCTCAAACTCTTCTAGTGTGATTATTTCGTACTTTGCTCATTCCTCTGTCAGATTGTTTTTTTTTTTAAATATTGATATTTTTTAAAAAACAGCTTTTCCCCCTTTTTTCCCAACTTTCTGTTAAGCAGAGGAGATACCTCTGATAGAAACGATTTAAGGGTGATTTTGGTGGTGGGACTGGATAATTTTGAAAGTCTCTCCCAGCCTCAAAGATTCTGTGAAACCCATGAGGTTTTGTGCAGTTTTGCTGCTATCCAGAATTTTTATATCTGCTATCCAGGTATTTTTATACCTGCTGTCTTGGCAATGGCAACATCCTCCCGTTTTCCTTCAAAAATACGTATTTTTTTCAATTAATCATTGGAGATTTTTACAAATTTGAAGTCACGAGCAACTGATCTGGATCAGTTTCTATGTCAAAAGCAAATTATCCCACAGCTCTTCCCCTTCCCCCCAGATAAATTCCTCATTCTCTGTAGCTTTCTTTGCCTCATCCTACCTGGAGAAGGAAATTCAGGATAGGAAAAAGGAAGATTATTTCAAATTTTGATCGGTTTATGTGCGTTTTGTATCAAATTTTGTGTGGCAGAGGAAAAGAATTGATAAAAACCTCAAAGCAACAGCATCTCCTTTGGACTCCTAGACTTGGAGAAGAGAAATAAAGGAATTCAGCTCTGTTCTCTTCAGGAATTCTTTTCTTTTATCTTAATTCTGTGTCTCTCTTCCCCATGCAATGCATGGAGTGGGTGCATTAAAATACCCAGACTCCACAGCTAAATCTTCCTAAAATGAAAGAATGAACTGATATTTGTTTACTTTTGTCTTCCCTGCGCCAGTAATTCCCTTTTCTGCAGTGTTTTCTGCATCTAAAGCTTGAGATATAACCTGAAACCACCTGGCCTGCAATCATCAAAGCAGGTTTCTCACTGAATCCAGTGAAGACTTCCAAATTATTTAATAAATGACAGGAATGAAGCAACTTCTGTCTGAATCTGAGCAGATACTTCCAATGTTTAAATAAAATGCGGAGTTTTACAAATAACTTGGGACAGAGGGCAATGGAGTGAAAGTGGCTTTATTAAAAAAGAAAAAAAAAACCCAAGAGGAAACCAGACTATTTTAAAGAGCATTTTTTTTTCCATTTCAGTTTGATTTTCTCCCTTTTAATCTTTTGAAACACGTCTGAATCATCAAGTCAGCGGGGGGAATAAAAACTTTCCTTTTATAACTTTATTATGTTACAGACTTCTCCAATCTGGGGCGTTACTGAGGCGTAAAATCAATATTGCACTGCAGACACAGACTTTTATATCCCAAATTTACAGCTTGGCTCACGGAACTTGCCTTGCTCAAGATGGTTTCTTCAGCTCAAGCTCAGATATTTATATCCATTTTTAGCTCAGGTGCCATTCCAGCAGTTGTAGCCGGATAAGATCTGTTTTGAGAGAAATAAAATCACAAATGTCAACAATATCTGTGCTTTGTGATAGTCTGTTGCTGGTATTAAATAACCCAGAGCACAGATTATTTTTGACCTCGGGTTTTATAGCCTTTGGAAATTTTTATTTCTCGGGGAAATGCAAATTATTGCTTTGCATAAAATCAGATACAGTGTGGATTTATTTACACAATCCTCACTGTAACGTTGTTTTTCATCATGCAATTGGATATTTTTTAAAAAAGGGTATTTAGTTTAAAAACATGAGCCTTCTTAAATTAAAATATTATAAGTTTGCCCTGGATTTCCTTGTGTTTTGTGTAGAACAAGACACAGCTTCAAACATAAGGTGCAGATAATTTGTTTTTGCTAAAAGACACGGGGAAATATTTGAATAATCACGTGATTCCAGAAGTTTGGAGTCCACAGCAATATTAAAGGTAGTAAAATTTAGGAATATGGGGAGGGAAGTGCCTGGAGCAGCTGTGGCTGCCCCTGGATCCCTGGCAGTGCCCAAGGCCAGGTTGGACACTGGGGCTTGGAGCAGCCTGGGACAGTGGAAGGTGTCCCTGCCATGGCAGGGGATGGTTTTTCAGGTCCCTTCCAACCCAAACCATTCCAGGATTCTCTGACCTCTTTGGTTTATTAGAAAGATTGGGAAGTGACTTGATTGCTGTGTGTACAAATTTCCAGAGAAACAAAATACTGGGAACTACAGGATGGATTTAGAAGGAAAGGAAACATTTCAAGGACCAACATCTGTGCACTGAAATCACAAAAGCTCAAATAAGAATAACACACACATTTAGAATTGGGAGCTTGATTAGCCACAGGAAGAATATTCTGAGGTTTGCAGTGATTTCTTCCAGTTTTGATTTCTTCAGATCAAGGCTGGGTGTCTTTGCAGGAGACAGAATTGAGGCAAGGAGAAGTCACAGAGCTCAGCACAGGAGTCAAAGCCTTTTAATATTTATATTTAATGACCTGAACTGCCCAGGTTCCTCCTCTGATCTAATTCTCCTTTGGATTTTAAGTCTCCAGGCCATGACCCAATGAAAGCCATAAACCCCATGATCTGTGGAGGCTTTGGAGAATTTCAGCTCGAACTTACCAAGTCTTTAAGCTGCTTTGTTCTTGCACGAGCAGCACAGAAAATGTAAAGCAATAGGTTGAGATCCCTTGCTGTGAAAGGAGCCAACAGCTGGGCTCTTTCTGAGGGTGTTTTGGGTGGGGAGAAAGAATAATCTCCCTCACACACACATTAAAAGCAGGGTAGGCCTCAGCAAATCACCTCACGTGAGCTTGCAGGCCAACTCTGCACCAGCTGGAACAAAACAAATCCATTTTGTTCAGCTGGGGTGGGTTAGTAGAAAAAAAAAAATAAGAAAGAGGCAAATAAAAGAGGAAAATATTTTGATACCTGCTCCAAATGGTGTGCGCCGGCTGTGGTCAGGTCTCAGATTGAATAGATCCAAAATAGGGCCTGGATCTGAGGGCCTGGAAGCTGAGGGTTGCTCCAGGATTATTGATTACAGCCAGCTCCCACCAGTGGAGCATTTGAAAAGAAAACCACGGAACGCCAGCACGAGCTCGGACGAACATCTTGTGATGAACGAGGACCTGAAGGCCTCAAATGATGTTACCGATCAAAACATCTGTGCTGCTGCTCTGTCTGACCGCCTGCACCGCCTGCTTTTGCAGCGAGGTTCGTTTCAGAGCTCACGGCTGAGTTTCGGGCTTGCGGCAGGGCAGGAACACTTCCCAGAGCACCCACCTCCTGTCGTGGCAGCTGACACAAGCAGGAAAACAAACAAAATTAAAGATATTTGCACTGCAGGTTGACCAGGGCGAGGAGTGAATCAGTGCTGCCCTTCCATGTGTGCTTGCAGTCAGACATTGCGTGGCTCTTATTGGTTTCAGATGCTTTCCCTGAGATTTGGAGCCTTTAAAGCACATCCACAGCTTCCCAAATTTTGCTGACTCACGCGCCGAGGCGCGGGGTGCTAAAAGCAGTTTGTTAACATTCCCCAGAGCAGGCAAAGAAATGTGGTAGTTCTGCAGCCATCCCAGCTGCCTGCTAACAACGGGATAATTCTGAAATGATGAGCTCCAACCCGGTGTAAGCTGCACCAGGAATGTGGAATACATTATGTCAGGATTTCCCCACTCCACTTGATGCTTTAAGGGCTGTGTTTCCCTCAGCCAGGAAGCAAATCCCTGTGCAGGCTTTTCCTACATCTTCCCTTCACACATAAACTTCAAATTTAAAGAAGGGAATAGAAAACTTTGCATCTGGCAAGATCTTTTTAAAGATTTTTTTTTTTTTTTTTTTCTGCAAAGACAAACACTGATAGGAATTTTAGTTTTCATTAGTTTAGAAATATTTTACAGAACCATTGCTGAGAGATAATGGCTTAATATTATCCTGTTGCCTCTGTTTGTTAAGGTCACTTTAAACTTGAGGAACATAGAAATTATAATTTTATAAATTATATATTTTGATATGCAAAAGTGGAAAAGAAGGCAGATTACTGACAACCCATTAAAACATCTCTTTTCATTGGGAATTACCAGTAAAATACATCAAAGTAGAGTGTCTCAGACTGCAAAATCTGTTCTTTTCCTTTCATGCCTAGTGCTGTGGGAGGTTTCTTCTCCAAGAAAATTTTGAAAACATCACTCCAAGGAAAATTGAGGCAAATGTCAGTGAATGGCTGAGTCTGGATATGACAGGAATGATAAAAGAGAGAATTTCCCCTCTGCAGCACCGCCAGGATTATGAGCACAGGCAGGAAACAGAACAAACTGCCCAAGTGGGGAGGAAATTCGGGTGTTTCGTGCAAGTTCTTGCACGGACAGGCTGACAACAGGAGTGACTGCTGTGAGCACAGCAAAGAATTACCAAGGCGTTTGTGAGCCCCTTTTGCCAATCATGGATTTCCAGCTTCTAAGATTCTCTTAAAACTGTGTTTTGCAGGCATTTCTTCTGTAGGAGCCCTGCAGAGCTTTCAGCTCTTTCTCGGTTTAGAATTTGGTGTCACCCTCATTCAGAATTAAGGGGTGGAAGTTGTGGCATCCTGTATCCTGCCCAGCCTGGAGAGGAGGAGGCTCCAGGGAGACCTCTGAGCCCTTTGCAGGGCCTGAAGGGGCTCCAGGGGAGCTGGGGAGGGAATTTCATGAGGGCATGGAGGGACAGGACAAAGGGAATGGCTTTAAGCTGAAGGAAGGCAGAGCTGGATGGGATCTTGGGAAGGAATTGTTCCCTGGGAGGGTGGGGAGAGGTTGGGATAGAATTCCCAGAGAAGCTGTGGCTGCCCCTGGATCCCTGGCAGTGTCCAAGGCCAGGCTGGACACTGGGGCTTGGAGCAGCCTGGGACAGTGGGAGGTGTCCCTGCCATGGCAGGGGTGGCACTGGATGATTTTAAAGTCCCTTCCCCCCCAAACCATTCCACGATTCTGGCATTCTCACAAATCCAAGTCTTGCTGTGCTCATGAGAGAGAAGCCAAGATCCTCCCGAGCTCTTCCCGTGAGCCCAGGGCTGGGTGGGACCCAGCTGCTTTGCAGATCCCCCCAGAAGAGCAGCAGAACACGTGTGACTTTCCAGAACAAAGCAGATGCAACAGAAATTACCAACAAAAAGGGGGGAAAACGTGCAGAGTGACTGGGGGAAGGGCAGTGAAGCGTTCCCCGGACATGAATTTGTGGTATCTGAGTTCCCAGGGTGGAACAGCCCAGCGGGGACACGGAGAGAGCTCATCCCACGTGGCCTCGTCTCCAGAGGGATGCAGGGAAGGTGGAATCGGGTGGCCACGAGTGCTCTGCTCTAAAATTGCCCTTTGGGAACATTTTCCAACCCCTACACCAGAGCTGGAATTTGGCCTTGCTCCCAGAGCAGACACAAATCCCTGGCTGTGTCAAGACCTCCCGATTTTTATCCTTCTCTCCTTTTTTTTGGTAGTGGCAGATGAGATGCCCCATTCCTAAAGGGCAGTTTGAGGAATATTCATTTACAAAGTGCTCCTGCGACAGAACAATGTCACATTTTGCTAATGTCAACATTTGGAAATGGGAGATAAAAGAGCAGCTTTTACCTCAGAGAAAACAAAGGCGTGAGAGGTGAAGCTGTGGGGAAAAAAAAAAAAAAAAAATCCGTGATGATCTTTTTTTCCCAGTCCACTGAGCAACCACAGGATTCTGTGACTGTTTTCTGTCGAAAGAGATCAAAGATGGGTTGGAAAGCAAAGATGGATTTCAGAGTTGCTCCCCTAGGGATGGACAACCCTGGCTTCCATAAACCGTAATTTCACAGAAATGCTCGGAGAATCCTGCTTGGCAGTCGTGCAGTAGGAGTGAACAAATGCACAAATTCTTTATCCAAAATAGCAAGATTCGTTTTATTTACCATGGCATTTATTCTGTTTATGAGAGGATGAAAGTACAAATCTGTAAAACAGAAAAAAAGCTGGTTTGTTCTTGCCTTGGAGCCAAACTGCAATGTAGGATAAGCTAAGAAAAGAAAAGGGATTAATGGAGAGGAGATGTTTTGTAGAAATGGTGCTCTCTGTCCTCACCAGCGTGGATCTTCTGTGCTCTCACTCCCAGGTTGCTGTGTTTCAGCTCTGGGAGGGTGTTTGAACAAATTTGGGCTGGGGTTTGAATGAAGCCATTGAATTTCTGCCTCATTTATAGCTTTCACTGGATCTACTCAGCTCCATCGGTGCTTCAGGGCGGGAGCTCTGTGAGCTGAGCAGGGAAGAGAGAAATAATGAGTAGAACAGCAGTAATTATCAGAACAGAAAAACTTCTATGGGTCTGATGCGGGAAATACGGGTTTGGGTGAGAAATGGACATCCGTGAATTTGAAATGGAAATCCTGGAGATGGATATGGGCCCTGATTTCATGGAATCACCGAGTCAGAGTGGTTTAGGGTTAAAAGGGATCTTAAAGCTCATCCCATCCCAACCCCTGCCATGGCAGGGACACCTCCCACTGTCCCAGGCTGCTCCAAGCCCCAGTGTCCAACCTGGCCTTGGACACTGCCAGGGATGGAAAACACACAATTAGACTGGAATGGAATGGAACGGAATAGAGCAGAACAGAACAGAACAGAACAGAACAGAACAGAACAGAACAGAACAGAACAGAACAGAACAGTGAGTTGGGATTTACCTACAAGAGCCACCCAGTTCCAGCTGGAACATTTCTGTTCCAGAGTTTTTGTCTCTCCAGTATTATTTTGTTTCTCATCCTTCACCAGCAATGTCTGCAACCAGTTGGTTTCACCGTTTCTCTCTATGAAGTTTATACATAAAATTTTCAACTTTTCTTAACACTCAGAGGAGAAGTGTTAGCATCACTTCCAGTGATGCATTTAGATAGTTAACATTTCTGATTAATTAAATACAATTATCAGATATTATTAATATTCTCTAACAATTAAGATTATTTTCCCTCAGTGTTTCTTATATCGTGATTCAGTCATAACATTTTACTCCTTATTGTTCTCTCTCTTGACTTTCAGATCCATGTGCTTAACCCAGAGGTCTCTTGACCTTTAAGAACTGGCAGCACTTCACTGCTTTTCCTTCTGTTTCAAACCTCTTTTACCTTCCTGACAGCCCGAATTCTCTCTGGGCTCACACATTTGCTTGAAAGAACCCCAGTGATATCAATAATTTCATTACTAAGTCTCGATGCTGCATGTTGTTCTTTTAAAAAAATCTCTTCAAAACTGAATTCTGGTTTCTCCTATTTGAACACTCAGTGCCTCCCTCTTTGTTTGCCAAACTTCCAAGTACTTCATTTTCTACCTCACCTTCATCAGACTGGAGAATCTTAATTTGCATCTGGGAATTTGAATCTTAAATTGCACCAACATCTGTCAAAAGAGATCAAAGGTGGGTTGGAAAGCAAAGATGGATTTCAGAGCTGCTGCCCTAGGGATGGACAATCCTGGCAGTTTGTACTTAAAACTCTGCGGGGGTTGTGCCAGTTCCTTCAAGTGCCTGCTTTTCCCCACGTGGGTCTAATCTGAATTAGAGAGATAAATGGGAAATTCAAATACTCTGGAAGGATTTCTTTTCCCTCCTTGCTAAATCCTTTCTCTGTGCTTGTGTCTTCACACCTTAAAACCCAGCACACAGAACACGTTGGTTCCAGGCAGGGGTGGAAGGCTCGGCCCACTGCAGGTGTGTGGCCAGGAGGGGTGACTTGGGTGACGGAGGCACAAAAGTTGGGATTACAACCCAACATTTCAATCAAATGAAAGAGAGGTTCCAACTGATGACTGGATTTTGGTTAAAACCCTGAGGGGAGTTAGGACGAAGCTGAGAACCCTTCTGCTTCCCTGACTTTCCTGTTCACAGAAGTACCAAATGGGTTTTCTTCCTTGTCCTAAAAGAGTTGTGTTCTGCCAAACGGAAACCTTCAGTAAAAAAATCAGAATTATTCATGGGGCCTGAACTGTTAGTGAGAGTAATTAACATTACAGATCATAATATCATATTCTTCTCAGAATATTCTCACCTCATATTCTTAGCAGAAACTCTGTGTGCACCTGAGAAATGGAACCCATGAAACTTAAACTATCTTGGAGGTTATCCCTTAAGGTATTCGTTTAAAAACAACCTCCCAAGCTGGTTTTGGAAGTCAGGGAATGACATTGCACACGGAGCCCCGAAGGTCTGGGCATGACCAGCCTCGTGCACTCAAATGATTACAAACCCACTGAAGTTCCTTGTTTCCCGCTCTGCTGTTATTTTGGAGATTCCCTTCTTTCCCCTGAGCTCCAAAGGGAACTTCTCCTTCCCTTTGCCAGCAGGCACTGGTACCGGCTGCTCAGAAACAAGGGAATTGCCTTGTGAGGGGTGGTAAATCCAAAAATTTGGAGACCTAATCGTGCTGAGTTGTCCAACTTCCACGGAGAATGCCAACACAAGGATGAAATAAATCCTGAGGGCAGGGAGGGAGCGAGAAAGGAGAACGTCTGATTTCTGTTCCTGCCCGAGGCCAAAACAAAAACACCTCTGGGAAAGCACCGAAGGCAGTTGCGGGGACAGATGTGAAACCTGCAGGAATAAATCAGCAGCGCGCTCTGTGCTTTCAGAATACGAAATCGAGAGATCCTTTTTCCTGAGGATGAAGTGTGTCCTAGCCAAGAGGAATGCAGGGCTGACGTGCAGTGGCTACAAGGTAATGTTTATCCACTCCTTTCCCCGCCTCAGGTATTTAACAATTGCCAGGTTTATGTATTCAGGTGTTTGTTGTGTTGGGGTTTTTTTACGTATTTGTAGCTGAGAGCGAAGTTTGTGATGAAAAGGATCAGAAAACCTCCCAAAAATGCCACTCCTGATTGCAGATCCCCTCAGTAATTCAAACCTAAACTTTGTGGCACATTCCCTTCACCTTGGTCCCTGTTCTTCCAGCCTGGGAATTATCTGGAGCCCAGCCATGGAGCTGCCAGGAGAGCACACAGCTCGCTCTTATTCCCCCATGGAACTGCAGGCAGGTGAGGCAGGAACCCAGGCCCAGGAATTTGGGAATTTTGGAAATTTTCCACCTCCCTCAGCCCCTGGCTGAACAGCCACCCAGTGGCACAAAGCTCCTCCTAAACACCACTGCAGGCACCTCAGGGTGGAAAAAATCTTTGGGTGGTTTTTTTGTTGGTTTCTTCTTTTTTTGTTGTTTTTGGTTTTGTTTTTGTTGGGGGTTTTTGGCGGGGGGGGTTTGTTGGTTTGTTTGTTTGTTTGTTTTTGTTTTTATTGGGCTGTTTGGGGTTTTTGTTTCCTTGGTTTGGTTTTTTTGGGGTTTTCGGTCTTTTGGGGGGGTTTTTTTGGGTTTCTGCTTGTTTGGGGGTTTTTTTGTTTGGTTGTTTTTTTTTTTTTTAACATGAAATCAGAAGCCACAGCAAATGCCGAAGTCACAGAATGACATCTGTCATTTGGGTAGTTTTTATTTTCAGCTTTGCAGGTAGTTTTTCTATTCAGATTTTCAGGTAGTTTTTATTTTCATTTTTCTGGCAGTTTTTATTTCCAGCTTCACAGGCATTTTTTATTTCCAGCTTTGCACTTGCTGCTCTTTGAGCTGCCCAGTCCAGCTCTCCCTCCACCAGGGAGGGCACCTCCCATTCGTTCTGGTGGGGATTCACTCTGAGTCGTTCGAAACCCAAAAAAGCAAAGCCTGGAAGAGAAGCAGAGCCCTCTGAAGGAACGTGCCCGAGGTGCAGACACGTCTCTGTCTGTTTGCTCTCTTCCCTACCTGCCTGGACTGACAATTCTTCATTACACCGAGCCCTGTTTGCTCAGCTGCTCCCCAGCAAAAATGCTTCTGTCCCAAAGCTGAATCTGAAATCAGGAGAAAGAGCGGAGCTCGCGCTCGTGGTCTCTCTGCGTGGCTTTGGGGGGTTTTTGGATTTTTTAATTCCCAATTATCACTGTTAATCAGAGGCATCGCTTCCTTTCGCTCACTATTAGAAGTTTGCACAGTGAGAATTAAAGGATTCTCTCATCTGGAGAGACGGTGGCCTAAATTTATTCCCCTCGACTGCGCTTAGAGTCAGGACTTAATTTTTAAGAAATCACCTCATTAGCTGAAGCACAGAAGAAACCCACGGCCCAGGTGATGTGGGAATTGAGATCTGCTGAGAGATCTTCTTACTTTTGTCAAGCGTTTAAATCGCTTGATGGCTGGAGAGGAGAAAAAAAAGATTACAGGTGATGTCTGGTAGATGATTTAGAGCACTAAATACACTGAAAATTAATTCCTTTCCACAGGACACAGTTCAAAGCCAAACAAACAGGGAAATTAAGCTAAAGGAGATTCCTGCTGCTTGGACTAGAAAATTGGCAGGAGCACTGATGATTTCTGAACAGCAGCACTACACTAAATAAATCTTATGGCCTGGAATAGTCCCCAGGTTCCATTTCCCCCTCCTCTGTAGCTGACACTGAATTTTTACGGTCTAACACTGTCATTATCACCTCTGTGAGCAGGAATTGTACACAGCGATCCCGAAATCCGATCTCAGGACCCTGGGCTTGGTCACACGTCAGAAAGCACCCCCTGAATTTGAGCAGAGAACTTCAAACTCATTTCTTGTGCATTTGCATAAACATCAGTTAATTTTTATTGCATAAACATCAGTTAATTTTTATTGCATTGCGACACATCAATCCCCACTGGGGTTTTTAAAGTGCCTGTTTTACATCAGAATAATAACAACTGGTTAAGATGTGAACGTTTTTAAACATCTTTGAGTGTGTGTGGGAGAGATGGACATTTAAAAAAAAAAAAAAGCAACTTCCGGAATTTTTTTATCAATGAACAGGAGTTCTGGCTGTATCTACAAGAAATCTGTGTCAAGGAGCTTAAAGTATTAATTAGAAAGCAATTAGACAGTCCCCAGAGAGGAGGTGCTTTAATACTGGATTAATCAAGCTGTCAGCAAACACAAAACTGCACTCGCTGAGCCTTAATCTCTATTTGCAAATCAACTGCAACCAACAGACTACAAGAATTTAATATTATGGGGGGGGGGTGTCTTTACAAGCTCATTGGTGGGCAGCAGATCTGGGGCTTTCCCAGCAGATCCTGAGTGCGTTTTCCCCCTTTTCCAGGTGATCCACTGCAGTGGCTACTTGAAGATCCGTCAGTACATGCTGGATATGTCCCTGTACGATTCCTGCTACCAAATCGTCGGGCTGGTGGCCGTGGGCCAGTCCTTGCCCCCCAGTGCAATCACCGAGATCAAGCTCCACAGCAACATGTTCATGTTCAGAGCGAGCTTGGATTTGAAATTAATATTCCTGGATTCCAGGTAAGCAGCTCTTTCATCTCCGGCCATCAGCTGCAGTGGTTGCCCAACAGGTCCAAACATCCGAGGAAAAATAAAGCAGTTCAAAATAGATCTGGAACTCGGAGGCCACGGGAGCCTTCAAAGCTTTTCGGGCAGTTGGATAGACCCGACTTTGTCTGGAATGCCAAGAAATAAGAGCCTGTCCCGTTTATCCTGGATTTACCTGCAGTT
This sequence comes from Dasyornis broadbenti, assembly GCA_013397935.1. Taxonomy (NCBI): domain Eukaryota; kingdom Metazoa; phylum Chordata; class Aves; order Passeriformes; family Dasyornithidae; genus Dasyornis; species Dasyornis broadbenti. Next base: position 147,096 of record VZRN01000635.1, on the reverse strand, counting down.
TCAGAGTCAGCTAAAGCCTTCCCGCTGTGAGGATCGGTCACAGGAGCGGCGATAAGTTTTGACCTGAGAGGACACAAATTTTAACGTACAAAGGCATGAGGATGGGCCAAAAAACCCCCAAATCCACAACTGGAACTCTGAGGTTGAAAGATTTGCTGGGATCATCCAGAAAGCTTTTGGCAGAGCAGTAAGGAAAGAGTGCTCTGTATTTTAGTGTAACGAACCCGTTACCCCATGTAGTTTAACCATGAAATCAACACCAACCGTGGGGTTATTAAAATCACAGTTGATTCCATTGCCTATTACACGCAAAACCAGGACCTTCTTAAACAAAATTTTGGGAAAAACAGATGAGGAAGGAGAGCCCCTGAGGAGAGCACAGCACCCGAAATGAAAAGATTTGTTTCTCTGGTTTTGGAGCAGGTGCCTTGTAGGATACAGTGACACCTTGTCCAGTGCTGTCCAGGACACCTGGAAGGGAAAATCCCAAATACACCAAGCATTGACAAGATGATCATTCTTCAAAAATCCCTCCCTGCGTGTCCCATATTCCCCCATTTCCCTGGCAGGCTGGATTTGCAGGGAATACACTCCTGTAGCGAATACGTGACAAACCCAAGGGAGAGGAGGTCACCCGTGCAAGAAGAGGCTTCTCTCCATGCTCAGCCCAGGAGACAGCGGCTCCATCAGCTGCTGGGACACAAAGAGCTCCTTGTTTTGGAACCCTTCCCACGATTTTGGCAGGGGCTGCTCCGAGGAGAGGCTACAAAGGAGCACGAGGGCTTTGGCGACACGTCTGTGCGTGTGGGGAAGGGGAAATGCTGTGCCTGGGAGGAGCTGCCTGCAGACAGAAGAGTCTTCAAAGGCCACAGGCCAGGCTGAGGTGATGACAGGAGCAGGGACAGACCCAGAGCTGTTGCAGAGCTGTGTTTACCCAGGAGCAGATGGGTGTCATCCCCAAAGGGGTGTTGAGCTTTCCCAAAGCCTTTTGCTCTCCCAGCTGAGCCAACCAAATCGTATCTGCTCAAAACAGGGCCACGTTAGGAGGTAGAAAAACTGGGTTCAGGCTTGGTTCTGGCATCCATGCCTGGGGAGATGTTGCTGGATCTTCACAGCACGAACGCCATGGGCAGGAGCAGTTCAAAATCCCTTTCTAAACTCCTGGCATAGCACAAAGCATGCAAGAGTTCATTCAGTGAGGACACTGGAAGAAGGAGACGGTCACTCCCCTCCAAAGTGAGCTGCTCACTGGGATTTTCGTGGTGTCTTCATTGCCAGGTGGCTTACAAAGGCTTTAAAGAGCTCAAGAGGCCAGAACCGATCCCTGGGACATGCTCTGTGTGTCCTGCCGCCTGCAAAACACAACCTGGAGGGCCCAGGCTTGTGGAGGGCTTGATTTTATGGTAAAGAACTGAAAAAGCTGAGTTGATTTCCAGATTCAAGCTTTTCCAGAATCTGGGTGTCCTAGGAACTGTCAGTGATGTGGGTTTTTTGCCACCAGCTTCAAAGTGAGACTGCACCTCTGGGGAAATTAAACCCTGGCTCAGGTTTTTGGTGCTTTGGGTGGGTTTGGATGAGCTGTTCCTGCACCCACCAAGGGAGCAGGATGGAGCTGCCAGCCTGAGTTTAAGTGCATTGAAGTCAGAAGGAGAATTGAAGCCTCAGCAGGATCGTCCACCAGGATTTCACCACGGGGATAGGGCTAAAGTGAGGCTTTGGGGCCAGCGCTCACTGCGGAGGAGAAACACAAGGATGCATCCGAAGGCATTTTTATGTTGTCGTCTTTCAGAAGAATCCAAGCCCTCAACACTCCCAAGCAGAACCTTCCCAGTCTCTGTGGGGTCCCCAGGGCTGGTTAGGGTCAGGGTATGAGTAGAGAAGATGCATAAAATCACAAAATTCTAAAAAAACCTAATCAAAACGTACATTTTCTGCAATCCCACAATGCCATGTGTTGTTTGAAACTCCGTGCCCATTTCTGCGGACGCTCCTGTGTTATTTCCTGGTGCTGCGCATCCTCACCAGGGGCAAAGTTCAGACCAGGAACATCTTTTGAAGTTCCTGCCCTGACCATCCCCGCTCAGTTCACGGCGTGAAGAGCCTTGGGGCGTTTAAAGTGGGTTCCTTCCATCTAAACCGGAGGACAACGTCCAAGAGCAGCCCTCAGGTGCTGTAACTTTAACAAAGATTTCAGTCCACAGGCCTAGGCTGGAGCTAGTCCCCGGTAAAACCCTTGGAATTAAAATGTGCAGATGCACCTGCTGCTGCAGAAGGAGATGCTCAGCAGGGACAATTTTCCTGTCCAGCTCACCTGCTAAGGGACTGTGTCACTTGTTGACACAGACAAGGCTTTGGTACCTCAGTTCTGCCTTTTTTCAGGCAAAGAAAGCTCAGGACATCCCAAAACACCCCCAGCAGGCCTGGGTAAACAAGCCACAGTTTGGCTGAGTCACACATTATACTTTGAGGAGTTTTTATTCCCCTCAAGCTGTGCTAAAGAAACAAAACTCCATTTGGAACGTGAGGTTTGGCTCTTCAGGTCTGACCCAATGTAAGCCTGACCTGTGTATCTGGTTTTTAACATGCTGCTCTTTCAAATTCTTTCCATTCTTCTACTTCTGGGATTTTTTTTT
>VZRN01000635.1:131147-144424 GCA_013397935.1 Dasyornis broadbenti | reverse complement strand
CAAAGTCTTACCTCAGCCTTCCTTTCCTCACCCTGTGGTCTTCACACCTCCTTGTCTTTCCACATTCTCAGCTGGAATAAGCCCCTGCTTTTTCCTCCCGTTAGGCACCAGCCTGAATTTATTCACAGGCCACGATCACAGCTCCTACGGCCCAACACACCTTCGACACTCGGAGCTTTGCAAAAGCAAATGAAAATGTGTCAGCAGCCCACAAGAGAGGTTTTATTGTTCCATGAGCAGCTCCTCGAGTGGAACTTTGTGCCAAGGGTCCTGCATGGCAGTGCCAAAAGCCCAGGGTGGAAATCAGTAAAAGAGCTCTTTTTCCTGCCTGTGTGTACCAGGGAAAAGCTGCACCTTGCTTTGGCTGCCTTGAAAGGGTTTATTTTCTTGTAAAGGTGAGGTTTCTATTTCCAAAACTAACATTTGGCCCTGCAGCTTTTCAGGCACCTGATTTGTTGGCACAACCAAATGTTAGGTTAAAGAAATTGAGTATTCCTGGAGATTTTGTTTATTACACATTCTTCCTTTTCCAGGGTCACGGAATTAACTGGATATGAACCCCAGGATCTGATAGAAAAAACCCTCTACCACCACGTCCATGGTTGTGATGTTTTCCACCTGAGATACGCTCATCATTTGTGTGAGTACCAGGGAGGCTGGGCTGGCAGCACAGGAAGGAGCTGGAGCTCCTGGAGAGGGTCCAGAGGAGGCAGCAGGGTGAGCAGAGGGATGGAGCAGCTCTGCTGGGAGGAAAGGCTGGCAGAGCTGGGATTGTTCAGCCTGGAGAGGAGAAGCTTTGGGCTGAGCTCAGTGTGGCCTTGCAGGGCCTGAAGGAGCCCCAGGAAACATGGAGAGAGACAATTTGCAAGGAATGGAGGGCCAGGACCCAGGGAATGGCTTCCCAGTGCCAGAGGGCAGGGCTGGATGGGATCTTGGGAAGGAATTGTTCCCTGCGAGGGTGGGGAGGCCCTGGGATGGAATTCCCAGAGAAGCTGTGGCTGCCCCTGGATCCCTGGCAGTGCCCAAGGCCAGGTTGGACACTGGGGCTTGGAGCAGCCTGGGACAGTGGGAGGTGTCCCTGCCATGGCAGGGGTGGGGCTGGGTGATCTTTAAGGTCTCTTCCAGCCCAAACCATTCCATGATTCTATGGAATACGTTAAGTAGAGTGAGAAGTTTTGCAGAGAACAAGCACTGTGCTGGAAAGCCGAAAAAAACCCTTTCCAAATCTTGACTGGAGAGAGATTTTCAAGAGTTCTTGGCTATCACTTAAGGAAACCATTAATTCTGCAAATAAGCTGGATATCAAAATTCTGTGCTTCTGAAAAAAAATCTCCAACATCCAAACCAACTTATCTGGCCAGTTTCATCTTTGCATTTAGGGAATCTAGGCTATTTTGAAAATTCTGAATTGATTCTGGATGGTGATCTCTTGAAGGAAAAGAAAACCAAAAGAGCGAGTGAGAGGGAAAAATCTGAACTTTACTAGCCTCTGCTGTTAAAACAAAAACTACACAGCAGCTCTGCATTCCTCTGAAATATGTTAGTAATAATCATCCCGTGTTTGAAGGGAATGCAATCCCAAAAAAATCCTTAGAGGGACATTCATTAATAGCATGTGGATGAGGTTCGGAGAACAGATTGTCAGGAAAAAAAATGACACATTTAATAATTTCCCATCTTCCAACAGAGTCACTAATCATATCTTCAAACATCTGGATCTGGGAAGGAGCTCATACAGTAGCACATTAATTTGAAAAGCAAATTGAGGGAATAGCTGAACTCTGGATTTGGCTCCGTTTGCTGCAACCCATACGAGGCAAAGATGACATCCAAAAACCAATGTCAGGGAAGTTTTTTTCCAGATTGCTCCCGTAGGCTGGAAGCAGCCAGAGTCAAATCCTTCTTTTAGGCTTCCTCCTTCACGTTAACATGTGCTATTCATGAGGATCTGGAATATCAGGGGGGTTGGAGCTGTGCTTGGCAAGTCCGAGCTGAAATTCCAAGTGCTGAATTCCACTGGTGGCAGGGTGTGCTACACCTGGGAAAGCAAAAGCTGATCTTTACAGCAAGTTCAAGATTTACCAAAACATTGTTGAACACTCTGGGCCACTGAAAACTGGAAAAATGAATGACCGGGGCTCATGGCAGCGCGCAGTCAGGGGCACCTCTTTGTGGTGGTAACATCTAGAGCTGGATGTGACAAAACACACTCAATATTTTAAACACCTTCACCAAGCAGCACGGAGATGATGCCACTAGAGCCACAATCACCTCTGGAAAACAGTTTCCCACTCGAGAGCAGCAGGATGGATAATTCTGTGGCTGCCAGTTTGATCCATGTACGACTGGAGTTTCAAATGAAGAGACAAATCACGTTCACTGAATTACCCACCGCACGAGGAAAAACAAAAAAAAAACCCCCTCAGCCAAATAGGATACCGAGAGCAGTTCTGTAGATTAAAGATAAATCATTGTAAACTTTAAAAACAGAAGAAAAATGCGAGACTTGCATAGGAATTTATGAAAGCAGATAAATCCCAAGAAGCAAGAAATAATGAGTAATGCTTGGGCAACAGTGGGAACAGTGCAGGGTCATGGTTGGAATACCAAGGAATAGGAATTATTAAACCAGATGTAAAGTGCACAAAGTCCCCCTGGGGAGCACTGTGAGAGCTCCCCCAGCATCCAGCAGCAAATGCCTCAGGAGCATGAACAGTGTAAGGTTGGCAGGGTTGTTGTACCATTCTGTAAAGCAATCTGATGATGAAGTGTCACCTGATGCAGAAATCCAAAGAGAAACATCTTACACCTAATAAGGGTATTAAGGAGGGGGAAAAAAAAAAGGCAACCTTAAGCTAGAATAACCATTTGCCTTTTATAAAGAGGAGAAAAAAAATCCCAAACTGAAGACCTGAAGCAGCTGAACTCTGAGTGAGGCAGCACAGAGGATAAAACAAAGGGAACAGTGAGGGGAACAAGTCAGGAGGGATAGGACAAGAACATCAAGCTAGGAGGGAAATGTAGATGGGAATATTTGCCTAAGGTGTGCTGGCAGCAAAGAGAGTTTCCTGCTTGAAACATTTGATTGGCTTCCAGCTACACAATAACGCTTCTGGCGTTGGAGCTGGTGTTATTTATTTTTAGAGCCCCGTTCATACACACAGGGTTTGCCCTGAAATGTGGCCACACAAGGAACGAGTCCCTGCCTAAGAGTCCTGCATTCTAAAATACAGGACGGAGAGGCCATTCCAGTACAGACAAAGCATCTTTGTGCCCTCAGAGGAATCCCTTTGCTTGTACCATTGTGAGGGGGATTTTGTGCATCCCACGTGTCGCTACATCCCTGCTCTTCCCACAGGAACTTTACCAGGATTCACCTCTCTGGGCCTTGGCAGGGCGAGGCCCAGCATCAAACCCTTCCCCTGCTCCCTGGAAGTCACCCCATGTACTTACAGGGCTTCTTTTATAGAAAAGCACAGTTCCATCATCTCTGGTCTTGGGTCTGCTCCTGCTCCCCCAGCAGCCAAACCTCCTGGCAGAGCAGCACCAGACTTTAAGAGGTCAGGAAAAAAAAAAAATCTGCTGGGCACCGTGCTCTGCCCACGGGCAGGGCCCATGACAGGCCAGGGCAGCTAAAGCAGGATCTGCTGCCAGTGTGGAACCGAGAATCCATTTCTTTGAGTGCTGGCCTTCAGTGCAGCCTGGGAACTCCCAGCCACATGCCCGGGAGCCTGGGGGAGCCTTTTAAAATAATCCTGTCTGCCAGCCCAGCAGCACCAGCCCCCAGCCCAGGGCCTTTCCCAGCCTCCCTGCTAAAGCAGGAGCGAGCCACAGCGCTGGAACACCCAGTCACAATGGGCACGTCCAAGGGCCAGGGCTAAAGCCACGGAATCCTCCCCCCTGGATCGCAGCAGAGGCCACCAGGAAGGCAGAGCCTGCACAGATTGTCTGCGTGGTGGATTTGCCTCTCTCCCATTCCTGAGGTTTCCCTTTCAGCATCAAACGGGGCAGTTGAACGCAGAGCCAGACGGAGCTGACCTCACTGACTGTCTCAGTTGCTGTCCCTTAGCCAAGGTCAGATTTTCCCCAGACTGCTAAAAAAGCAGGAGACACGGAGCCCTCCCCCATCCCCGGAGAAATATTGGTTAATCCATATAATTGGGAAGGAAAGCTGAACACTGTAGCCCCCAGTGGTTTTCACATCTTTTAAAACACTGTCTTAACTGCAGAGCTGAAACAGGGATTTAAAAAAAAGAAAAAAAATCAGCGAGAGAGGAGGAAAGCCAAAACTAGTCCCAAAGCACACGGAAGAAGTTTGTTAGAGTTAGTGATCCATGACAGCATTAATTTCTCCTTTGGAAGACTGAGTGTAGCAAAGCATTTTGGACTCAAGGAAAACGTGCTCATTAAACCAGCACAAAGACCTAGTTCTGAAAAGCCCAGACCGCATTCCAAAAATTGCCTGTTACACGGGCTGTGCTAAAATGTAAAGATCATTTCCTGGAACGGGACCATTTGGATTGTAGAATGGATCCCCAAAGCATGGAATCATGGAATGGGTTGGGTTGGAAGGGATCTTGAAGATCATCTCATTCCAACCCCTGCACTGGGCAGGGACACCTCCCACTGTCCCAGGTTGCTCCAAGCCCTGTCCAGCCTGGCTGTGGACACTGCCAGGGATCCAGGGGCAGCCACAGCTACAGAGCATCATCCACAATTACAGAACACCAAGGAATAGGAAATCCATGGCATAGAGCCCATTATTAATATTTTTAGAACAGAATCTTTGAGTAGCAGCTGCAAGATTTTAACTTGGAGTGATGGATTGCACTTAAAAATAAGAATATCTTCATATTTTGTAGGTGTGTTTACATATTTGCACACACACTCCTCATCATTTTTTTAACTGTAGGTTCATCTGCACACCCCCATCCTGCTGAGAATTCCATGTAGGAATCTAGGAGTGAAAAGGGACCCCAGCAAGGATGAGACAAAAAGCTGATATCTAAGGGAGATCCCAAACCTCAAACAGCAGTGGCTTGGTGACAGAGAGGGTGGGTTTTCAATGTCCTGATGGATCACGGAATCACGGAATATCCTGAGAGGGAAGGGAACCAAAAGGATCATCCAGGCCCAGCCCTGGCCCTGCCCAGAGCCCCCAACAATCCCAGCCTGGGCATCCCTGGCAGCGCTGTCCCAACGCTCCTGGAGCTCTGGCAGCCTCGGGGCCGTGCCCATTCCCTGGGGAGCCTGGGCAGTGCCCAGCAGCCTCTGGGGGAAGAACCTTTCCCTGAGCTCCAGCCTGAGCCTGCCCTGGCCCAACTCCAGCCGCTCCCTGCCTCTGTCCCTGTCGCAGGGAGCAGAGATCAAAGCTGCAGACAGTTATAGATGTTCATTTTTTTGCCTTCTGAACAAACAGACACCTTATCCTGAAATGGAAGAATTGACACTTCCAGAAAGACCTGGCTATTTCGTAAGGGCCTGATTTTCTCAGAAACCGAGTTTGAAGGGAAGTTTAAATATGTTGGGATGTGCAGTGGATAGGAGAGGAAGCAGCCCAGAGAGGTGGCCCATGTGCTCCAGACTTTGGGGAGACCTCACTGAGGCCTTCCAGTGCCTTAAGGAGGTGTACAAAAAGGAGGAAGAGGGACATTTTATAGGGGCAAAAAGTGATGGGGAAAGGGGAATGGTTTTAAACTGCCAGAGGGCAGGACTGGATGGGATCTTGGGAAGGAATTGTTCCCTGGGAGGGTGGGGAGGCCCTGGGATGGAATTCCCAGAGAAGCTGTGGCGGCCCCTGGATCCCTGGCAGTGCCCAAGGCCAGGTTGGACACTGGGGCTGGGAGCAGCCTGGGACAGTGGAAGGTGTCCCTGCCCACGGCAGGGGTGGAATGGGATGATCTTTAAGGTCCCTTTCAACCCAAACCATTCCATGATTCTAGAATTCTGTGACTTAGAGGATCTTTTCGATCAAGAACTCTTGCTCTTCCGTTTCTCTCACTCCCACATCAGGCTATTCACATCATTCACGTTATTGTGGTCTCTCTTTGGTACTGAAATTACAAATCTCTCATAAAACAACTGAATAAAGAAACACCAACAACTGAATAAAAAAACCCACCCCCAGTGATGACTGATAGCCAGCTAGTTAATTACCAAACAATAAACAATCTCCCAGATATTATACATTCTTTAGCTCCCAATTTAATATTAACTGCCCTCCCTGTCAGAAAAATCTTCAGTGAATACTAATTATGAGGCCCAATATTTTAATTTTTGGTGGCTATTTGTTCTACCAGAGTTGTCTGAAAGAGAAAGCTGCTGTTCAATTTCCTTATCACGTGTCTGATTCTGCACCAAGAATGTGCAAGGAGAGCACAAAATTCCAGTGAGCTTTGCTGCTGTGCTCAGTCCACTCTGAGTCCTGCATTTGAAACAGTAATTCCTTTTTTTAATCATTTTTAATTTAATTTTTTAATTTTTAACCCTGACACAGATTTTATAAAGGAATTGCTGCCATTGCTCCCTTTTTTTTGAACACTGTTTGTGGAGCGAGCTCAGCCCATGATTTCCTAATTTACAATAAATAACTGGCTGTATAGAAGGGTAAGAAGATGGAGTTTCCCAGAGGAACGATCCAGGGCCACACAAGAGAAGAACCAGCTTCAAAGGCGGGGCATTATCTTCTGGTGAATCCTGAGATAAAGGCCTGGCGCTGAACCAGGAATATTTGTGGCTGGATTAAATATTTAGAGAGGCTGCACAACTCCTGTTACAGCAGAACCTCCTGCCAAAACATCCTTGTTCGCAGAAGATCCAAAATAGCTCGGGGAGTATTGCATGTCTGGTGAATTTACCAGATACCCGATTCCCCTCTCTGTCCCTGCCTCTGTTTGGGTGCTTCGCAACCAAAGAGCATTTCAATTTTACCTTTTAAATCAACCTTCACAGTGCAGAGCTTACAGAGGAAAAAATCATCCCAGAATAAGATACAGTGCAAAATACACGATAATCTACTGAACTGTGAGAGAAGTGCTTCCGAATATAGGGGAACGAATCTCAGAATCACAGAATCATCCAGGTTAGAAGAGCCCTTCAGGATATCCAGTCCCAATTCACCCCAGCAGCACCAGCATCACCCCAAACCCTGTCCCCAGGGGCCACATCCAGACTCCTCCTGAGCACTCCCACACACAGGGACTCCAGCACCTCCCTGGGCAGCTCATTCCAAGGCCTGGCCGCTCTTCCAGGGAAAAAATTGTTTCTAATCTCCAATCTGAGCCTTCCCTGGTGCAACTCAAGGCCATTTCCTCTCATCCTTTCAAAAGGGTTGTGTCCGCTTCAAAACACTTTTGCTGCCTTGAGCTTTTGTTTTGCAGTTAGAAGTTTAGAAACTGTGTTTTGGAGAATGCAACCACAGGAGAGCAGGGTGACCGAGAGAAGAAGGAAGACAAACCTTAGGAGTTTTCAATATGTTTATATAAATAATGATGTGATGTTATGAATCTACATAAAGGGGCGGGATAGATAATTTTGCAGGGGGGTTATTTAAAGTTTGGTGGGAGGAGAAGATTTTAGGAAAGGGAAGGAGGCTGTTAGGACAGAGGTTGCCCTCAGTGATCTCAAAGGTCTTTCCCAACCTCATTAATTCTGTGATTCCGTGAGGGAGAAAAACCCTTTGCTTACAAATAAACCTCTCCAGAAAGCGGTCACGAGTCCAAAAAAGGTGAAATTTAAAAAAGAAATTTTCTTTTTCTTGTGTTCCCAGTGCTGGTGAAAGGCCAAGTGACCACCAAGTACTACCGGCTGCTGTCCAAGCAGGGCGGCTGGGTGTGGGTGCAGAGCTACGCCACCATCGTGCACAACAGCCGTTCGTCACGGCCTCACTGCATAGTGAGTGTCAATTATGTCCTTACGTAAGTCCAAATACTTTGTACCATTACCTGTTATCACTAATTGAGTCATTAATGGTTCAATCCTCCCAGTTTTCTTTGCTTGTGTCTTCCGGTGTCGTTCTGTGAGTCAGAGCCGCTTTCTCTGTTCATGCGATCCTCCCTCTTTAGCTGAGAAAGAATGTTGTTTATTATTATTATTATTATTATTATTATTATTATTACTATTATTATAGAAATCCTCTTCTTGTCCAGGGAAGGACAATGGAGCTGGGGAAGGGGCTGGAAAACATTTTATGAGGGAGCTGGGAGAGGGCTCAGTGTGGAGCAGAGGAGGCTCAGGGGGGCCCTCACTGCTCTGCACAGCTCCTGACAGGAGGGGCAGGGAAAGGAGGAGAGGAAATGGCCTCAGATTGCACCAGGGGAGGCTCAGGTTGGAGATTGGGAAAGAAAATTTCCCTGGGAGAGCGGTCAGGCCTTGGAATGAGCTGCCCAGGGAGGTGCTGGAGTCCCTGTGTGTGGGAGAGCTCAGGAGGAGTCTGGATGTGGCCCTTGGGGACAGGGTTTGGGGTGATGCTGGTGCTGCTGGGGTGGCACTGGCTGATCCTGAAGGGCTCTTCCAAAGTTGATGCTTCAGTGATTTTTTGATCGAAACCAACCTTCCAGCTCATGTTTTGTTACAAACACACGGTGCTGACACGAGGGGAACGTTGCTCCTTCTCCATTCCTCGGGGTTTATTGTGAGAGCCAGGGCAGAGAGCAATTCCTGACCGAGCAGGAGATTCACTGATCTCTGTCTTTCCATCAGCTGCCACAGCCATGATTGCAAACCACAGGGAGCCACGGATGGCTGAGGGAATTTACCACAGCTCAGACTCAGAGAGTGGGGACACTTCATCCAAAGGTGTTAATGTGGTTCCCAGTGGAATTTTTTTATAGACTTGTGTGGGGATGGGGTCATCCCATAAGATTCTCTGCCTCCTGACATCCCCAGACTCAGTGAAAATCTCGGAAGAGTGAAAATTAAAGCTCTGTGAATGCTAACATGTAATTTTCCGGGAATTCTTTTGTATTATTCTGTATGTTTGTAATTTATTGGGCTGTTCTTTTGCAGAGATATTGAGTACAAGGAACTTCAGTTGTCACTGGACCAGGTTACCATTTCCAAGTCACAGTTTTCATGCAGAAACTCAGTACCTACCTCGCAGGAAACAAGGAAAATAGTAAAACCCAAAAGTAACAAAATGAAGGCAAAACTCAGAACAACACCTTACCCACCACAGGTAACTTTTTCAGCAATATTTAATTACCAACCGTTCTCACAGAGTGCTTGGGACACTGTAGAGATAATCCAGGACTGGATTTACTATAAAACTGACTATAGGATTGTCTGCCTCAGGAAATCCCTTATAATTATTGATGAGGGAATAAAATTAGCAGAATAAAATCAGTCCCTCTTTTTCTTGGGGTGGAAAGTACACGTATCACACAAGCCAGCTCTGGCAAGAGGTGTAAAACCTTTGGGATATGGAGTGTGGAAAGTACTTTACCCACAACGTCCTTTCTTAGCAAAAAGAAGAAAATCCGGGAATTGTGCTGTGAAAATTTGTGCTGGTGTAGAATGTGTGTCATTCACCGTTGGTGTGTGGAGTTCTTGATGTCAGGAGGAATTTCTCCATGGGAAGGGTGGCCAGGCCTTGGCAGGGGCTGCCCAGGGAGCTTTGGAGTCCCCATCCCTGCAGGTGTCCAAGGAAGGCCTGGCCGTGGCACTCAGTGCTCTGGGCTGGGGACAAGGTGGGCATCGGGCACGGCTTGGCCTCCATGGGCTGGGAGGGCTTTTCCAGCCTCAGGGATCCTGAGATTCTGTAAAATTGAACTGCCAAGATGACCAAACATTTAATATCAGCAGGACAAAGCATTACTTTTGCTCCCACGTGAAGGCCAAGTTGTGAAGAGAGGAACTTTAAACACCCTGGTCAGGCCATCCCCTGAGCCAGCAAGGCCCGGCTCTGGGTGCCTGCCTGATGTGCTCTGTAGCTCCCTACAAAAACCACTCCTTTAACTTTCTTCCCCTCCTTTTCCCCCATTTCCCCCAGCAATACAGCTCCTTCCAAGCAGACAAACTGGAATGCAGCCAGGTGGGGAGCTGGCGCTCCAGCCCCGCCGTGAGCGCCGCCGCCGCCATTCAGGAACAGAACTTCCATTCAGACAGCAGCGAACTCCTGTACGCCCCTCCGTACAGCCTGCCCTTCTCCTACCACTACGGACACTTCCCTGTGGATTCCCACGTCTTCAGCGGCAAGAAGCAGATGCTGCCTGCAAAATTCGGGCAGGCCCAAGGAGCGCCCTGCGAGGTGGCGCGGTTCTTCCTGGGCGCGCTGCAGACCAACGGCGAGTGCCAGTGGCACTGCGCCAACTCCCTGGTGCCCAACAGCCAGTCCCCGTCCAAAAACCTGCCCGAGCAGCCCGTCAACATCATCAGGCACAACCTGGCACAGAGCTATGAAGGTGGGTGGCGTTTGAAAGAGAGAGAAGAAGCTAAACCGCGGTTGGCGTCTGGGAAAGCTTTGCGTTCGCGGTTTGGGAATGGGAGCTACAAGGGGTTTAGGGAGCACGGAAAATCAGAGGCAGAGAAGTGTAACTACCATTATATTTACGGTGTTCCCATGTTCCTCCTTCCCACTGCCATCAGCACTTGATTGGGAATGCTATCAAAGCACAGGTTGCAAAAACGCCCTCGCCAGAATCCCTTTTAGAGCAGCACAGTGACACCTCCTCCTTCAGTAATGGCACAATTTACCCACACGTTTTGCACTGTCAGAGTTAGTGGAATTTCTCAGGTAAGCCATGGCTGAAATCAGGTTCATTTAGTGGAATTTCTCAGGTAAATCGTGGCTGAAGTCAGATTTGTTTAATGGAATTTCTCAGGTAAGCCATGGCTGAAGTCAGATTGATTTAGTGGAATTTCTCAGGTAAGTCATGGCTCAAGTTAGATTTATTTAGTGGAATTTCTCAGGTAAATAATGGCTGAAGTCAGATTTATTTAGTGGAGTTGCTCAGGTAAGCCATGGCTGAAGTCAGATTGAAACAAAATGTACTTCAGCTCCAGAATAATTTTTGGTAATTTTAATATAGAAATTAAAATAAACACCATCTGTTTCCATAAAAATTGAAGGCTGCACTTTCTGAGCACAAAACCACTCAATGTCTTTACCTTATGATGTCACGATTCTGTTTTATTTGATAATAATTCTGAATTTGAAAATGTCTCCCATCACCTGCATTTTTATCCTGCATAGATGGTGAGGGACAGAAATGCTTTGAAGGAAGTGCTGAAAGCATTTTCTCTGAGGTGGAAACCTGTAAGAAATAACCTTGAAAAATTATAAAATAAAGATGCTCAAAATATCATCTAATCACAGAATAGTTAGGGTTGGAAGGCGCTTCTGGGGATCATCTTGTCCAACCCATTTCTTTTCCCACTTCTTTGTACTCAACAAGAACAGGGTTTAACGCAGTGGTTTTGGCAGAGCTGCTCTCTCATTATAAACGCTCCCACTCTCACAGCTGCCCCAGCGTGACAATGAACCTGGATCGGGTTGTGATGTTTGGGAACAACGGTAATCACCTAAAGAAACAAAAACATTTGGACAAACTCCGGCAATTCAGGCTGTTTGGGGATGGTGTCAAGCGTACCTTTAACTGGAATAACAGCAGTAATTCCTCCCCTGATTCAGCTTCCCCTTCAAGTCAAACACAACTCTGAATTTAACTGCTTGCGTGAATGAGCCTCGAAAGCTCTGCTGAAGATCTCAGGTTGCTGCTGATTTGAGCCAAAACAGCCTTGGCTGGCTTGGATTTCCCTCCTCTTCCCTACTTTACTTTAACTGGGAGAGTTGAACAAAAAACTGTTACAGAAATACACAGAGGAGAAATTCCATGTAAACCCCCACCATATCCCAGTTTATTTTTATTAAATATAGGGGGGTTTTGTGATTCAAGCTGTATCTGAAACTGTCAGAGAACATCAACAAGTGCAGAATTCAGATGAGGTCTGTTCCAGGACTCACAATAAACCCTTCATTAGAGCTCCTTTAAGCAGAGCTCCGGTTCATCCCTTTCCAATCCTTGGATCCCACCCACACCTATCTGCATACAGCATTTTCATTAATTAAAAGTCACTGATGAGGACCGAGGGACTGCTGTGAGGTCAGGTGGAAACCCTCCTTTCCTGGAATGGAGGAAGCAGGAGCGGAAATTTAAAATAAAAGGAATTAGGTAGCCTCAAGGTAGGCTCTTGAGTACCAGAATCAAGCGTTTATTCTCTTATGGGCATGGATATCCAAGATCCAAAGGGACTATTAATGTTGAAATTTAAATGTATTAAAATATAAAGATATTAAAAGCTGAGCTCGCTCCATCAGACAGAAGATTGGAATCAGACACGGAATGTGTTCCCCACAGAAGAGTAAATAATTCCCGCCCGGGGTTTTGTCCTTCCCGGGACTGTGTGACCTCACCATGATGGATCTCACCTCGCTGACAGGAGCATTTTATTTCCCTTTTCTGCATTTAGGTTGAAAATGAGCAAAAGTGAAGCTTTTTCTCACAGCCTCGAGCAGCTTAAACGCTTTCCCTGAGCTCGTGCTCCTCTAATTTGCTGCTTCCTTTGGTTGCTGTTGTGGACTGCGGGGGAAAAGGAGGAGTTTTAGACCAAAAATAAGAAACGGTTTTGTCCTTTCTAAAGATGTTGTGGGGATTAAAAAAAGAAAGAAAAAAAAAAGGAAAAAAAAAAAAAAAAGAAAAAAGGGGAGAAAAAGGGGGAAAAGGGACATCTTTTCAGGATAAGGATAAAGGCTGAAGTAAATCCTGCATCTCCCAGTAAGTCTGCAGGAATAGGGTAAAAAAAAAAAAAAAATAATCCCAATAAAAGAACTGCAAGAAATTGCTGCTCTTTTTCCTTCTCCTCCTACAGCACCATCTCCTCTTCAGGAGGAAAATGGAGCTGCAATGTAAGAACCAATAGGGTTCCTATTCCTGGTTCTGCTTCTACTGAAGGCTTGGGTCGGGATATGTGGGCTCTCTTTTGAGCGTTTTGATGCATTTTAATGGGTATTTATTGTGGACATTCATTGGGCATTTGCTGAAAACTGGCTCGGTGCAACTAATTATCTACAAAAGCACTTCGAGTTCCAATATTTAGGAGGAAAAAAAAAATACGGCCCAACTCAGGCCTGGTCAGAGATCGTGGCAAACGGGCAGAGAAAAGCAGAGCTTCCCCTGCAGATGGGATCCAGTTTAGATCCCACTGTTGCAGCCTTGTTTCCTCCTCAAGCCGAGTCAGCGCTGTTGCGCTTTTGCTGAATTCCGAACCTTTGGAAGGGA
>VZRN01000635.1:75435-131126 GCA_013397935.1 Dasyornis broadbenti | reverse complement strand
GAAGGGATTTTTTTTTTTTTTTTTTTTTTCCCCACCCGCTGGGAATTGCAAGGGAGGGGGCATCTGATCTTCCTTAGGTTGTCAACTGCTGCTTTTTTCCAGTGGCTCACTGGAGAACTGACAGCCGGGGAGCTTCAAAGCGGGGAGGATCTGCTTAGCATCATCATCTTCGATCCAAAGGCGGTGCCAAATACGACATCTGGCAGCCGGCTTGGATGCGAGGGCCATTCCACATCACATCCACGGCAGCATCTGCCAAAAATGCCGTGGGCCAAAGACATTTTTCTCCATGGAAAATAGCTCCTTTTGGAGAGATCAGAGATTGGGGGACGATCGTGCCAAGCCATCAAAGCTCTGGAAAGGCACGTAGCAGATACAACTGCCTGCAAATCAGATGTTCCTGCCTCAGGATCTGGTTTTGAAGCTTCTTCCACTTCTGCCCAGCTGGCCTAGTCATCAAAAAAAAAAAAAAAAAAAAATCATTTCACTGAAGGCAGCCGCGTTCTCAGTCAGGGAAGTTTCTTTTGTACCCTGGAATGGAGAAATCGCTGCTGGGGGCACCACAGGAGCCTCTTGTCACTCAGTGGTGCTGTTGGCCCTTCTGAAGCACCTGTGGGAAGCTTTGTGCCACAGTCGTGGCAAAACTCAGGAAACGAGGGAAAAGACTGAGAAAATCCGTGGGGAAAAAAAAAAAATCTCCAGGTTTAGGTAGTGCCTGCTGGAAGAGATAAATGACATTTTGCAAAGGGTATTCCACTGCAGACAAAGAGGTCTGCGAGATGATTTTGTCTCACCTTTGTTTCTAGAGGGAGGAAAACGGAGAACAACCAGCACATGCCTTGGATGGTCTGAAATTAGGGTTCAGGCCAGGACAGAGCACAGATACCGAGATAATCCAAAAAAACATCTTTTCATGGGCAGGGCTTGTATTAAGACCTCCTCTATCTTTGCCTTGTTCAACACGGAGAACAAAAAGGAGGGAGAGGGACTTTTTACAGGAGCAGAGGGTGACAGGATGAGGGAAAATCATTTTAAACTGACAGAGGACAGGGTTTGATTAGACATTAGGAAGAAATATTTTGCTCAGAGGGTGGTGAGGCCCTGGCACAGGTGAAGCTGTGGCTGCCCCTGGATCCCTGGCAGTGTCCAAGGCCAGGTTGGACACTGGGGCTTGGAGCAGCCTGGGACAGTGGAAGGTGTCCCTGCCATGGCAGGGGTGGCGCTGGACGGGATTTAAAGTCCCTTCCCACCCAAACCATTCTGGGATTCTGTGATTTACAACCTGATGGCTCATCCTCAGCCCAGCAGGATCTGAGATTACAAAAATGAAGGGGACAAGACAGAGGCCAACCGGTGGCTGTGATGCTTCAGCTTCTTCCAAGTCCTCTGGGGCTCTAAAAATGGAAAAGGACGATGTTGTGTCCAGGGTTTAGAGCAGAGCCATGGAGTGAAAACACTCCCCACTGCAGGAGGACAAACCCGTCACTCCCGTGGATGCCTTCAAAGCCGAACACCCGGTTTTGTGAAACCATGTTCACGTGTCGGTAGTTCTCAGCATCTACATCTATTTCATAGCAAAAATGCCATTTGTGGAGTCAAAATCACAGCAGCGAATTACACCAGTGAAATCCCCAAGCTTGTCCCAAGCCCGTGGCCTGAACCCTGGCTGGATTTGTGAGCTGAAAGGGCCATCTTTCAACAGCCCATGAGAACTCAGCTTCCACGTCTTGTGACGAAATAACACACGTAGAAATGGAAGAGAACAACCTGGAAGGTTATTGTTGCCAGGAGGTTTGGGGGGTTGATCAAGAAGAAACTGGAAGGAGATTCCTGTTTAAATTCTGGTGTTAATTACGTGGCGCAACTCCCCCTGAAATTAATGAAGCTTTGCATACATTGGGGGGAAAAAAAAAAAAAAAAAAAGGAACAATTGAGTTATTTCTGCTTCCTCTGTTATCCATGAAGGCTTTGCCAGGCTGTTACAGCACAGGGAATATTTCATTGTTAATGGGCCCAGTTACGTCAGCATCCAATCGAGGGGAACTCCAAAACTTTTAAGATGTTGAATAAAACCGTTAGAAAAACAGAAAACCCATTTTAAAAGAGGCACTTACGTGTCCAGGGTTTCCAGTGAACCTCACACAAAACAAGAGCTTGGGTCTAACTCGAGAAATTTGCTCAGTGCGTCATTTTGCCTTTAACACAAAACTTCCAAATGTGCCTTGGAGGAGCTGTTTAACTCACAAACTGCTCATAGGAGAGTGCAAAAAAAAAAAAAATTATTACTCATGTGGTACAGGAGAAAACCAGGGCCCTTTTCTCTCACCGTTTGTAGGCTGGAACGTACAGAAAGGAAAAGCTTCGTAAGCCAAGCAGAAAATGATAAAAATAACTTAAATTGCTTCAAGAGTTCAGTTCCCATGCAGAAACTGAAGAGAAAACTAAGAGTGCGTGATATATTTCAGAGGAAAAGCCTGAACAGACATCCTAGGTTCATACTCTTGAAAAATTACGTATCTGCCTTCCGATTTTCTTAGAACACCCAGTTCAGTTCTCCCCCATTCCCAGTCTCAGTGAATGCTGTAACCTGCATTTCTGTTATTTTCCACTTTTATTACGTGGGAATATCTCAAAACCAGAGATGCAGCTTTACTGAAGAGGTGTTTATGCTGCTTTTCCAGAGGGGTTTTTAATATCTGACGCCAGCTCCTCAAACAGGGAGAGCAAAGCCTTTAACGTGACGCATCCTGGATATCACAAAGAGATTTCAGGGGTTAGATCCTGGCACGTCACCTTCGAATATCTTACCTAGACATTAAATACACCACAAAGAGACGCCATGAATTACGGGATGGGCAGAATTCCGTCCAGTGAACACACCTCTGGGATCATTGAGTCCAACCCGCGAGTCTGCTGTTGTCTTTGCAAGGACAGGTGTCCAACACACTCCCACAGCGACAGGCAGAATAAATTCGGTTCATACGGTTTATTGCTGTTTATTCTGTTTATTATTATATGATTAAAATAACCCCATGCTTTTAACAATGCAGTCACTGATGGATGTTGATGTCAGCCAACCTTCGGTAAATCCTCTGATAAATCTCTGAAAAGAGCTCCCTTAAGGGGAAGATTTTTAATTTCAAGTCGTATTCCCTAATGTTTCTTTGGTTTAATTTGCCCGATTTAACTATGATAAGAACGTCAGTGACTTATAATGGCTCCAGATGCTCGTTGTCAGTAATTAACACATTTTCTCTTCCCTGCAAGTGCCCCTGTCCAACAGGAGGTACAGCCAGGACGCTCTCGCCGAGCCCTTCCCGAGCTGTGCCGCGCCGGTGCCGGGCAGGTACAAGGAGGAGCTTTACGACTCGGGCCTCATGAAACACAACAAAGCAGAAGCCAGGATCCAGGCCCCTCCCCACCTCATCAAAGAGGAAAACAAGCTGGCTTTTAACAGAGACCTGCAGGAAAAAATGAGCCTCAACGAGGGCTCTTTCTCCAGCTCCATCGCCAGCTCCTTGCTGCCCAAATCCGAGTGCTGCCAGGCCAAAGCCATGGGACAGCTGAGCCACCTGCTGCCGGTGCCCTCGGTCTACGAGCAGAGCAGGAGGATTTGTGTGAAAGAGCCCAAATTTGGGCACATCAGCCAGCACCCAGCGAGCCTGGAGGAGCTGGACAGCGGCGAGAGGATGAGCGTCAAGCTGGACCACGACGCCGAGAGCGAGCGGGTGATGGACGTGAGGCCCTCGGGGCAAGTCCCCTTCGTGCTCCTCAACTACCACCACGTCCTGGCCAAGCACGGGGCTTTCCAAGCCTCCTCCTGCACGGCCGCGGGGCACGCGGGGGAGAATTACGGATACAGTTCCGAGGAGGTGAACGCGTTCCTTTACAAAAACCAAAGCCCCTCCTCGGCTTCTTCTCCAGACACCCACAAGGAATCTGCACTGCCCCATTATATTGGGACTTCTGTAATAATCGCCAACGGCAGGTGACGGTAGCACGGGAGGGTTTTGCGTTCCATGGAGAAGCCAAACTGTAATGATTTGCAAAAAAAAAAACCAAACAAACAAAAAAAAAAAAGAGAAAAGCATGGGGAAACACGGTCACATTTCCTGAGCAGAGCTGGAGGTCAGTGAGGGACAAACTGGCGAGATCCTGGCAGGCCACGAGTCCCGGTGGCCGGGAAAATCCATCCCCTCCGTCAGCTGCCGTGCTCCGTTGGCACAGGTAAAGCTCCGGTGCCGGGGGGAAGCCGAGTTCCAGATCTTATTTTTGTTATTTCCTAGTGTGCAACAAAAGGAAATGATAGGTGTTCTATGCAGAGGTTTATATGAAGAACGGTTTGGTCTTTTTTCCTTAACCCCTCCTTCTCAAAATAAAACTCAAAAAAAAATTTTTTTTTTTTTTTTTTTTAAATCATTATCATGAAATATACACTTCTAGCTTAGGGGTTTTTTTGACAAATTGTGTGAAACTTCGCATCAACTCTTCACCCAACCCCCTGACAAATGGACTTTGTTGAGAGAGTGGTGATTTTTAGCAACCACAACACAGCTGTACTACCCAAAGAGAACTCGCTTTGGAGAAAAAAAAAAAAAAAATCTTATTTATTAATTACCAAAAAGTTCCAAAACTAAATAAATCAAACCTAGATTTGATTTACTTCACGTAGATTTCAGCGTTCTGAGATTGCTGCCACCACCGTTTATCTTGACAAGGGACAATATGACAAATTAATAGGTACAAGATAGGTTTTACAGGGTTACAGGTCTTGTCACGGCAAATTGGGACAAATTACAGAGCAGGAACTAATTCCCCACAAATAAGAAAAGGAAACTCCTAAATCCTGTGTTTCCCTGAGTATTCTAGGGCAAGGCTGTGCAGATTTTTCAGTCACAAATACATCTTAATAACAGCACCAGCAATGTTTTGTCAAGAGAATAATGAACATTTCTGCCTTATTTTAAACCTGCCAGTAGAATGGCGAGCTTTGAGAGGTTCAGCTCTTAGCACACTGAACTTCCTCCAGCATAAATCCTGTTGTCAGCACAAGGGTAGGGTGGGAATTCCCCGACCTGAGCACTTCACAAATCCCAAGCAGCACTTTTGAAGCGCTCCCATTGGGCCCAGCCGGTCAGGAATAGATTTTCACTCCTTTATTTTTAATTCTTTGTGGAGGAGCCCAGTGGATCTGTGTGTGTTTAACCGGCAACACTCAACCCATGGTGGTTTTCAGCCACTTCCCCAAACGTGGTGTGGATAAAACAAATATTAACTCCCTAAGCAATAAATGCTGCCGTAGATCCCAGTCAGCTCCGTTTCTTACCCCAATCCAAGCCTAATTCAGTTTTTTCAAACTCTTTCTCTCACCAGACTCTAAAGAGAGCCTCACTGAAGAAACCTTGAGCAGCCTGGGACAGTGGAAGGTTCCCTGCCCGTGGCAGGGGTGGCGCTGGATGGGCTTTAGGGTCCCTCCCAACCCAAACCATTCCAGGATTCTCCGAAGAAAATTCTTACCCAGCTTGTGTAACACGGAAAAACCACTTTGCTCATGGATTGCACCTTGTCAGATAAAATCACCGTGGAATAGAGAGTTCAAAAACTCCTCCCTCTTTTCTCTGCAGCCATAATTCATCATGGAATGGTTTGGGTTGGAAGGCACCTTAAAGCTCATCCGGTTCCACCCTCTGCCATGGGCAGGGAGCTTCCATCAGAGCACAATAACAAAGTCACTTCCTTCTATCCAGGAATATTTATTGCAATGAGTACACAAAAACACCTGAGAAGCAAATGCCTGAAAACAATTCTCACTGCTTCCTGTTAAAGGTTAGCAGAGCAGGCTTTATTATCAAATTAAATTAACGTTCACTTGCAAGTGAACTGGAACCAAACACTCTCAGGTGTCTTTTCCAATTGCAGGAAAAAGACATTTTGTGCTAAATAGCACCAAAAAATGCCAAATCAGTGATTACCAAAAAAAAAAACCCAACAACAGAACCACAGCAGCACAGTCGCCCCTCACTCGGTGCACCCTCGGCTGGTTCAATGCTGGAGGAGCTGGCAGGTCTCCAGAAAAGCTGTAAATGTGGATTGCCATCACTCTGGCCTCACAAATCAAAGCCACGAGACACCGGTTGGTTTTGCAGGGCCTAAGAGCCCTCCCGGCCCCTTTTCCTCATAAACGACCCCAACTCCTTCGAAGACGTAACCACGCAAAGACTCCCAGGTTCGTTTTGTTCAATTCAACCAAACCCGTGCCCCACGCAGGAGCCGCTGGCATCATGAAAAAGCAACCCGATGCCCAAGGCTCCTGCTGCGTTCACACCTCATTAGAGGCACTGCCGCACACCACCTCCATCCGCTGCGTTTTGCTGCTCCTGGAAGTCCTGCTCGCGGTAAAAACATCCAAACTGGGCTTTGGTCGAAAAAAAACCGCCACCGATGCTCTTCAGCACGGTTCTTTTTCCACCTTGTTATTCCCACTTCCAGGCTTTATTCCAGGAGCCTGAGCAGAGGAGGTGTTCCATCGTTCTCCCCCAGATGTTTTATGGGAGGCGATGCCCAGGCACAGGAACTTTCCCCGTTAGGCAATAACGAATCCATTATGAACTCGCTGCCGATAATGCAGGGGTGGCTTCAGGAAAAGATTACAAAAGCAAATGTGTGAAAGGTTTTTTTTTTTTCTTTTTCTTTCCTGCCACTCCAGAATAGAAACAGCAATTCCCTGTTCCCACCTGGGAGTAAACTATATTGGGAGAACAATAGGGTTTTCGGTCAAATTACAAATGTTCCCAGCACACTCCGAGTGCAGAACAGGGCTCTGCCATTGTAGTGGAATTGTTTTAATAATAAAAATCAATTTAGTAATGAAAAAATTACGACACTGGAGTGTGAACGGAAATTTATTATGAAAAGGAACCTCATTTCTCTCTGAGTCACACCTTTGTCGTGAGATTCCACAGGATTGTAACTCTTGGGGGAGTTCAGACCTGGCAAGAAAATCAGACGGAGAATGGGAGAAACAGAGTGAGAGAAGGAATATTTTACCAAAATCCCAGAAAATTCGGGTTGGGAGGGAATTTAAAGATCCCATTCCAGGGAACCTTCCAGGAGACAAAGGGAAAGCTGGAAAAGTCAAGCCCATCTTGAGGTCTCCGGGTTTTCATCCCCTTCATGGAAACAGTGCAAGGGAAATGAAGTGAGGAGGGAACAGGTTGGTTCCCGGGTCTCTGCACCCTGTGATTTGACAAAGCGAGTGATAAGGGGAATTTCAGGAAATGAAGCCCAACAGACACAAAATTGGAGAATTCATCAGTAAAAGTGCACGTGAATGGGGAATCTGCCAGAATTTCTCCAGAAATCTCAAAGCAGGACACAAATCCTTCTTTTTTAGCATTTCAGACACACTTCTAAAACACCACAGAGGAAATGTTATTTTTCCATTTTTTTTTTCCCTGAAGGTTAGATTTTTGCCTTTTTTTTTTTTTTTTTTAATATGATGCAGATAAAAGCTATTTGGCAAGCGTAGGTGAGGAAGCACGCAAACCAACCAACCTATTAATGCTCAGAACTATATATGTATTCCCTGAAAATGTAAAGCATTTTTGCTTATTTATTATGTAAAACAAAACTGTTAAAATGGTAATAAAATCCTGTAGCCAAAGGAAAATTGAGCTGAATTTCTCTCTTTTTTTTTTTTTCCTTTTTAACCACAAAACACAGCATTCCACAAGCACAATGGTGCGTGTTTGAAAATTTATTTCAACTGTGACACGTTCTAGAATTGACAATTAACGTACCATAAAACACACAGATTTTTTTTTTTTTTTCCCCAATTTATTGTCTTTTTGCCACGTTGCATTTGAAACGAAGACACTCAGAGGATGCAAATAACACAGAATCACTAACGAGGAACTCAACACTTGACAGTTCTTCCCTGCAGCTCTCTTTTCTCCATCATTTTCTGACCTCTGCCCTTTCCTGGGCCCAGATTTAATTTCTTTGGTGTCTGATCAAGGCAGTGCATCCCCACCACCACTTAGGCATGCAAATGCTTTTATCAAACCAGTTACCCCCAGGAACCAGCACAAATCTTTCCCATGGCAGATATTTTGATTGCAGAGAGCTCCTGGATACTCCAAAGGAGTTGCAAAAAGAAATTTTCTTTTCAGACTGCTGATGCAGCTGAATCAGAGAAAGCAGAGCGATGAATTTTTATCCAGTGAAGCAGCAGCAGCAGCATAAAGATTTAAATGCTTTAATATTATTTCCAGGTAATAGCCCTTGATTTGTTGGATAGATTTAAAAAAAAAAAAAGCAAAAAACAAAAAAAAAAAGCTCTGAAGTCTTATAAAACCTTTACTAGAAGCGAGACGTGCTGCTTGAACTCGGAAATGTGAAGTCCACGATTATTTTTCCCAACCTTTGGAAGCAGCTTCGTTGCTGACTGGGCACAGTCACGTGCCAGCACCCCCAGAAGTTTTCCTATCGATAAACAACCCCTAGGAATGTTTTCACCACGAGAAACGGCGGAACAGAGCCCAGGAGGGAAAAAAAAAAAAAATGAAGTCACAGAAATGCGGACACGGTAACAAATGGGTTTTTTTGAAAGCACTTCATCGAGCAAATAGTTTAAGATATGACCTCAGCCTCGCAGTGGAAGAGGTGTTTCACTAATCCAGGCAGCTGAACGAAATGAGACATTTTCAGGGCATTATTTCTGGGCCTGGAGCTGTCTGGAGCTCTCCATCCCCTCATCCAGGGACACCCCACACCACATTTGTCTGTCACACGCAGAGAACAAGAAAAAAAAACAATGATTTTCCTGCAGAAACGTTGCGGCTTTCTGGGCGTGCCGAGCTTGGCAGAGGAAGAGTCAGAGCTGGCTGTGCCTCCCATCCACCTGACACGGGGTCAGGGGCTTCTCCAAGGACCCATCCACAAGGATTTTATCCAGCTGCTCCTCGTGCCACGGGAATTCTCCTTGGCTTTGGCTCTTCTGAAGGGGAAGCAACAAAGGTTTCACCCAAATGCAGGCTGGAAGGTGGAGACGGCAGCAGAGGCCACGGGAAAGGCAAAGCGGTTCCCACAGCACCTCCTTGCCATGGCACACCCAGGCTGGGTGAGCTCTCCCTCGTGGGAAGGAAGTTTCTTCCCAGTGCAGGAATTTTTGGGATAACCTGACAGCTCCAAGTGAGAACAGAACCAGCTCATCATTGAGGCAGCTACAAAAGGACCAACAGCAACCAGGAAATGCTGCAGCATTTGGCTGTTAAAAAACCCCTCTGCTGCTGCTCAGCCGAGCGAAGCTTTGCCAGGCCATTCTGCCCTTCCAAAATTCCCATGTTTTATCCTTCTCTCCCATTCTTTTTTGCCCCTGCCGAAGGAAGAACGTGTTTTAAGGAAGCCACTCAAGTCCCAGCCTGAGGCATGACCTGGTTGTTAAATCCCTGCAGGCACTTCCCAGTCTGTCTGGAACAGGAACAAAACCAAAAAGGTGCTTCCCACGGGCGAATCCTAAAGCTGAGACACTTCCAGCTACAAATACTGAGTTTAAGGTGAACTTTTGTAAACCTCTGTGGTTGGAAAAGCAGCACCAGGGCTCTGCTTTCCTCAGCTGTCCTGCAGCAGCACAAGTGGATCGTGAAGGAAAAGGCAGAAAAAAAGTGAGGATGCACCAAGAAGACGCGAAAGCACATTTTTTACAGATCTACATATGAATATACGGGTTCTTCTTCTCCTTGAAGCTTTACAAAGCCAGACTCAAGTTTCAGTTGATTACAACACGCACCAGTGTTGAATTCTGAAATTAAAGGGAGCTGCCAAACGTTCTCAGCCCGAAGCAGTTCTGGCGGGGAAAAGCCAAACCTGGTGCATCATTTTAATGATGGCAATTAACATAATCGGTTGTGTGCAGTTAATTATTAGCATCATTAACTGGGTGCAGTGCTAGGAGATGCTGGTGCGCAGCCTCACGTGGTTTGGATCATGGGGGAGAAAACCCCAGCAGGGCATGGGGCAATCAGGACAAATCTTCCGTGAGATGGAGCACGAAATCCTACATGGAACTGGGACAACTGCATTTCTACCCTTGCTGCCAAACCACCTGAACCCCGACAGGTGAGGGTTGGTCAAAATTACCACACAGACAAGTTCCCTTGTTTTAAGACTTCCTGGCTCTGTAGCTGAAACAATCTCAAGTGTTTGGATTGTTTATGAGGCGAACTTTAAGGTAAAAGCCCGTTTCTGGCTAGCAGACAGCCGAGTTTCCTCTGTAAAAACCAATTTGGCTGATCCACCACGAAAAAGAAAACCAAATCAAGGTGGCCACGTCACACCTGGACAAAGCTGCTCTGCACAGAATGGTTTGAGGGGCTGTGGTGACCAAGTCTCCTCGGGAGAAAACCCTGCCAAGGAGCCGGCGCAGGGCAGCACCCACGTGGCTGCTCCAGGAGAATTCCCAGGCTGTTCCCCAAACCTGGAAGTGTGCAGGCAGCCCCCCCAAAAAATGAGCTGCTTTTAGTGCTTAGCAGCAAAACCAGGCACTGGCTTGGGAAAGGGGGTGACAACAGAGACTGTGGAAGAGAATTCAGACACAGGTGAATGGTGTGGGATTTCTTTTTCACTGGAGTAGTTGTTTGCAGCAGGGAATTTGATTTATTCCCTTTATTTATTCGCTTCACTTCGCTGAGATCACAACACAATTATGATTACATTCTAAATTAACGAGAGGTTCCCTCCCCTGAGATGGGATTCTGCAATAACCTGGATTGCAGGCACTGCTCCTGTGGGCTTTTCTTCCAGGGGCTAAACCCTCTTGGAAAACCACGATTTAAAGGATAGAGGAGATGGTTCACTCACATCCAATTGCCTCAGGAGAGCAGAGCGCAAGTCACTTGGATAACCACGCACGGTTCCTAAGTGCTGAGGGAATGCTCTCCCAAAAGCTCAAGGCAGCCATGAAGGGCTGCAGACCCGAGATCAAAGCACAGGTTGGTAAATTGTTGTAAGAGGTCTACAGAGAGAAGAACCAGATCAGCAAGGATCTTCACTTGGACCTGGAGTTAAGCACAGCGGTGATCCCAGAAATTCTGAAATAAACGATGTTCCAGCCGGTTTTAGTGCAGACAACACATGAACCAGAATTAAGTTTTAAAAAAAGTAAGAATAAAAAAGTAAATATTGTCCTGCACTGTGCTAGAGTACCAGAAAAACACAGGAACAAAAAAAAAAGGAAATATTAAGCCACTTCAGTCTCTCCAGCACAGAGTGTACATGAAGAGAAAGTTCTGTTCACTGCCAATATTCCTCTGCAATCAGACTCCTTTCAAAGAACAGATCCTTACAAAGAATGGCAACATAGGTGTGGTTTAGAGTTAATAAAAAGAATAAAGGCCTTCAGCTGTGAGATCACCGCCTCTTTTTCACTGCTGCACTCACCCACGTCAGACACAGAGACAGCAGAAAATCAGAAATAATAAAAAAAAAATCAAACTTTCAGTTCCCCTTGCCACCTTGCCCAGGTTTAGGGGATGGTGCCCAGCACTGCAGAGCTGCTGGGGGCTGTCAGTGCTTGGGCACGATGAGGTTCCTCAGCATGTCAAAGGAGTTGCCATCCGGGTGCACCGACTCCACGCCCTTGCCCTCCTCGTGCACCTGGAGGTATCCGTAGTCGTCGATCCCGACGATCCACGCAAGCGGGCCCTCCTCGTCGCGCAGACGGACCTGCTTCCCACTGCAGGGGGAGGGAATCCTGTCAGCAACTCGTGCATGGGCACCGCACAACCAAAAACACCTCAGAGGGCTCATCCGAATCATTGAGGGGATCCCAGAATGGTTTGGGTTGGGAGGGACCTTGAAGCTCCCATTCCAAGCCTGGCGCTTCCCACTGTCCCAGGCTGCTCCAAGCCCCAGCGTCCAACCTTGGCCTCGGGCACTTCCAGGGATCCAGGGGCAGCCACAGCTTCTCTGTGCCAGGGCCTCCCCACCCTCACCCTCTAACAGAATATTTTTATTTCCCACTTCACTGGTTCTTTACACAGAATGGCTTTCAGCAGCCTTTTCTACCTGCTTTAATTTCCTTTTGTGGAACAAATGGAGTTGGAGTTAACCCAAACAGTCTATTTTCCTTTTCCCCAAAAGTACAGCAGCTTCATCCATCTGAAAACAAGTCATTCCCAATTCCCTTTGTCTGGAGACGATACATGTAAAATACCTGGGAGCATTCTTTAACTCATGCTAGTCCGCTGATTTTCGTATGCGCTACTTTTATTCTCCCTTAAAAATGTATCTCCTGATTAGGAGTGTATTTTAATTATTCACTTCTAGTAAAGGGAATTTAGTGGGAAAAGACAAAATATCCATGAGCTCTTCTACTGATTTTATTAAAATTTGTACTTTTTGATTGAGAAGACCATAATCCTTACCTGTGTATCCAGTACTTGTAGTACTGGGGGAGAACTCCATTGGGCCCCTTCTCCTGAAAGACATCGATGAGCCTCTCCAGCACAGTCACCGTCCTGGCAATGAGGCAGTCTGCACTCAGAGGCTGCAGCTCTGTCCCCTCTTCCTTGTTAAACTTTGCAATGAGGTCATTGATGCAGATGGTGGGGTTGCTGTTATTCACATTAAACCCAAAGCCTGCAGAAGACAAAGGGAAGGACACAATCGAAGGCACGAACTCTTTGTTACCACCGCAGCCAGCACTTCATCCACCTCCTCCACGCCATTATCCCTCAGGATGGCCTCCCAGGGCTGTTTTGTTTTTTATTTCAGTCTCTTACACCTCGCCATCTTCGACTCCTTTAATTACAACTTTCAATTCAAGTTTTGCCTCGTCGCCCTTAAAATGCCTCCTCAGAATTCCAGAAGCGATTCCAGCGCAGCCTTTCAACCCCACCCCATCCCATCAGTGAGGGCTGGGATGATGCTAACCTGCACCTTGGGTCAAATACCACCAGAGTGAGACCTTCTTTTGCTCCCTGGCAGCTGCCATGTCCTCAGCCCACTCAGAGAACACCAGATCCCACTCTTAAGACGGAGTTTTATCTTCCAGTCTAAAATTTAGCTCAGAGACCTTTCTGTTCACTGCACTTTCCAAAAACCCAGCCTTTCCCCTCAGCTGATAAAGCCTTGTTTGGCTTGCTCAGGAAAGCCCAGAAGATTTGACTTTAACTTCGTCGGACTCCAGTTTGCCTAATCCATCTCACCACAGCATATCCTTCAGAAGCCTCGAGCCTCTTGCTGAGATTTCTCCAGCTGGAATAATGTTGGCAGAATGCCTCCCTCCTTGAAATATGGCTCCTGGGGCCTTTTCTGCAGCCTGCTGAAACAGGCTTCGAGGGATGTAAAGAAACAGATTGCATTACCTGTTTAGTTTTTTCCTCCTAATAATTTGGGGTTTTTATTTTTAATTCCCTCAGAGATTTGGGATAAAGCCCCTGTCTTGTCAATCAGGTTTGGACATGATGCACCTCCATCTGCAAGGAGGCTCAGATGTCTTGTTTTGTAAATTTGCTGTTATTAATTCATCTATGGAAGTAATTTGCAAAACCGTGAGGAGAAGGAGCTCTTCAGTGAAAAGGAGGTTTTGACTTTGAGCTGCTGCACACAAAACACGGCACAGTGATCCCAACACTGTGGAAATGAGCTGAAATGGGTTACTGGAAAGAGATACAGGAAAATGAACTGGAAAATGCAACGAGCTGTGCCAGCAAATCCCAACTCAGCCGCCTGCACTCAAATACAGCACGAGGCAAGAGGGACCCTGTGGCCATCAAGCTGTGCCTGGTCCTGGCACGGGGTCCCAGGGCCTTGGGGTCCATCAGCAGCCCCAGGGCACTGAACCCCTGCTCAACAATCCAAAAACTGGGACACCACAGGCACCCCGAGACGAGGAGCTCGGCCGAGGCAGCAACACCCGGCAATGAGCACGGCGGGGAAAAGGCGGCCAGGGAATTTGAGAAATGCGAGGTGCTCGGGGCTCTGGGGGCACCCCTGCAGCGCCCACGTGAGAAGGGAGCGTTCAGCAGCGGCCCTGCAGTGCTGATGTGGCTGATGGATGTTCCAGTGGTGGATCCATGAGGATCTGGGCTCTGCCTGGACGTGCCTGAGCAGAGGCAGAGCAGCGTTCGCAGGTCACGCTCGCTGGCCGTCCCCTGCATTCCACTGGTGCTTGGCTCCCACGCCTGTTCTGAGTCTGGCCCTCACATTAATGGTGCAGATTCTTCTCAGAACTCCTCTTCCAGAAGTCCCAACACCATAAAGTTCTTAGTTTTTAAATTTCAGATTGGGGAAAAAAAAAAGGGGGGGTTTGGTTGTTTTGGTTTTTTTAACCATATTTAAAGGTAGGAGCATTGTGTTGTCTGCAAGGCCTGGAGCACTGAAAACACAAGCTTGTTTCTGATCTTATCCTCCTGAGGTCCTTCCTGGAGCAGTGAAGCCACGCAGATGATCCTTGATTTTGATCGTTATCTCCGTATTTGGGAGATTCTTGTAGCATTGCAAACAGTTCAACAAAGAAGATGCTTTGAAATCAGAAGAAAAAGCCCAGGAATGCCATGGGAAGAGCGAGTTCAACACCTGGATGCGGCACTCAGAGCTCTGGGCTGGTGAGAAGGAGGGGATCTGGCACAGCTTGGATGGGCTGGGGGGGCTTTTCCAACCTCAGGGATCCTGGGATTCTGTCTAGGTAAGGAACCTGTGTGACTGAGAAAAGGGGTGATGGCTCTGGCACAGCTTTCCTGCTGGGGAAGTTGAATCCCATCACTGCCACCAACACAAAAATGCGTCCTGAGTCCCCTCTGCTACTCCCAATGGCACACACATCCCCGGAATGACGGGAAAGATCCTGGGGTTCATATGCAGCAAGCAAGTTTCAATTTTAAAAGCCCCCAGGTGAAAACAGACTGATGAAAATGTGCATTTATCTACAGCTCAGACCTACCAGATGACTCCTGCTGCTATCAGAACAAAAAAGGGGATACAGAAAGTTTCCGTTTGAATTGGGATGTTTTGGTGTTTAGGGTAAAAACCACGAGGTCTAACCCAAACGTGTGACGTGCATGAGAGATACCTGACGCAAGGAACTATTTCGGGATCTGTTTCTGCTTGCCCTGTGTTACCCAGGACAGGCACTGGGGAAACATGGAAGCTGTAAATGGTTGATGGGGCACAGAGAGACTTCCTGAGTTTCCGTGGAATTTCCACTCTGTTGATGCAGGTTATTCACAGAATGAAGACATAAAATTGAACAGATAATGTCACATCTGGGCGTGTTTCACCGGAGGATTCCTGATTTCAAGAATTCCTTTGCTTGTTTGCACCTCTAAAACCCCAGAACTGTAACAGAAACAGCACCATGACCACACCATTTTGCAAGATACTTCACTTGAGCTACATTCAAATATAAACCAAACGTTATCATCTTTTTCTTTAATTTTTTAGACTTGCTAAGGAATTTTCTTTCCGTTTTTTAGACACAGCAGAGACAATTCTTTTTGGAACCAGAACCTGGCAAGTTTCTAAGCAGATCTGGGATGCTGCTGATTAGGGGGTAAACTTCCTTATCAAATAGCAGGATGATTAACAGACTAGAGTTGACAAAAACATCTCAGTAATTAAAAAATTAAAACATTACTCTGTGTACGTAGCTCATTTTCTTCTGATTTAAAAGGCATGTTCTTCATTCAACTATTTGCAATGTTACAAAAAATAAATTGGAAAAAAAGGACGGAGTTTTCAGTATATTCCACCGGTTTTGCAATAAATCAAGGAAGACAATCTCCCTCTCCCAGGTAATGCTCTTTCTTTGAACTCTACTACATCAGTCCAGATGCCTGCATTTATGTTTTCCTTGTCAAGCATATGGAATTATTAAGAAGAATGAAAACATTTACTTTCTGTGCTTCCTTTGGATTTAACATTGTGCTTTATTTCCTTATGCCTGCTGTCATTATTTGTTCTCGTGATCGCCACTCGAACTGATACATTGATAACAAAATCCCCCAGAAAAAAAATCAGCACAGAAAAGTTTGGAAATAGACATTTACCAATGAGAATATGAAATGTTGTTTCAATAAGTGTTGAGTTTACCAGAACTCCACCGAGCTTCATCACATCACTGTAGTAAATATCATTTGGCCATTTCACTCGCAGCTCAATGTCCTAAAGAAACAAAAGCAGACATTTAGAGACGTTTATGGCTCACTCATCATTCCATAGTTTGTACAGAATCCCGGAATTGTTTGGGTTGGAAGGGACCTCGAGGATCATCCAGAGGTGGGCAGGGACACCTTCCACTGTCCCAGGCTGCTCCAAGCCCCAATGTCCAACCTGGCCGTGGACACTGCCAGGGATCCAGGGGCAGCCACAGCTTCTCTGGGAATTCCATCCCAGGGCCTCCCCACCCTCCCAGGGAACAATTCCTTCCCAAGATCCCATCCAGCCCTGCCCTCTGGCACTGGGAAGCCATTCCCTGGGTCCTGGCCCTCCATTCCTTGCAAATTGTCTCTCTCCATGTTTCCTGGGGCTCCTTCAGGCCCTGCAAGGCCACACTGAGCTCAGCCCAAAGCTTCTCCTCTCCAGGCTGAACAATCCCAGCTCTGCCAGCCTTTCCTCCCAGCAGAGCTGCTCCATCCCTCTGCTCACCCTGCTGCCTCCTCTGGGCTCTCTCCAGCAGCTCCAGCTCCTTCCTGTGCTGGGCCCCAGGGCTGGAGCAGCTCTGCAGGTGGGCTCTCACCTGAGCACAGGGACAGAATTTTCCCTCCCTCTTTGCCACACCCAATGTGATGCTGTCACCTGCTCTGCAGAATGAGAATCTATTGAAGTGCTGCACAAACGTCACTGAAAACATAACCCTGCTTGAGGAACCCTGCAGGAAGCAGCCAAGGAGACAGTGACATCCTGAATTTCAGAAAGGAAATTCAGCAGACAGGAGAAATCCCAGTTCCCAACGACATAAATACTTCAGCAGTGTCCTGAATCTATTCCCATTTTCGGCAGCACCGCGGGGCTGGAAACACAAACTGCGCTGTGCGACAACGTCCCAGCCCAATAGAGCAGCTTTTGTTGGAACCACGGGGCTGAGCTGAACTTTGCACCGGCTACTTAAACACAGAAAGAAAGCAAATGTGCTTCCTGCAGCCTGCAACACTGCACATGACTGCTGCATCCCCCGGGGCAAATTATGGGAGGTGCTCCGGGACTACCAGAGTCACATTCCCTCCTATTGCAGATGATGAAATCCCTTTACAGGATGTGTGAAAGCTGCACCTGGGTCCGTGTCTACTTTCCTGACAGATTTAAAGGCCAGGGAGGAGTCCATGACACGTCCACTGACAGGAAATACTACCTGATTTTGCTATCAAAGCATTCTGAAGGAAAGTATCACCGACTCATATTCGTTACGGAAAAGAACTTGGCTCCTCGCACTGGGAAAAGGTTTATAGGGGACTCCGGAGAGACGAGAGGTATGACAGAGTTAAATGGTGTTATCAGGGATAAAAGCTCTGCCCTGAGGGAAACACACACCTGTAGGACACCAGACAGTAGCTCTGCGACTGAAGTGACAACAGGCAGGAAGAATAACCAAGGCAACTGGGTGTTCTCGTGGCTCTGAGAATCCACGGAGCGGATTCACCAGGTACCACACAAAGTGTCACAAAATAGACTGGAAATGGAGCACGTTCTTCTCTTCCCTCACTCGAGAGAGATTCTGCTGTTCTCAGAATGAGAGAGCAAAGCATCTCGATTTAAGGTCCATCTGCATCTGCAGCATGAACACCTGACAGTGAAACTTCCAACTGAGCCACCAGATCTGCTCTGGGAGGACTCAGCACAAAGCTCTTGGTTGCTGCTTGATCAGCAGAGTCAATAATTGTGGCAACCCTAAAAATGGTGAGTGTTTGATAAACTGAGACAGCAAGGACAGGGACCTTTTGGAGCAAGTCCAGAGGAGGCACCGGGATGAGCAGAGGGATGGAGCAGCTCTGCTGGGAGGAAAGGCTGGCAGAGCTGGGATTGTTCAGCCTGGAGAGGAGAAGCTTTGGGCTGAGCTCAGTGTGGCCTTGCAGGGCCTGAAGGAGCCCCAGGAAACATGGAGAGAGACAATTTGCAAGGAATGGAGGGACAGGACCCAGGGAATGGCTTCCCAGTGCCAGAGGGCAGGGCTGGATGGGATCTTGGGAAGGAACTGTTCCCTGGGAGGGTGGGGAGGCCCTGGGATGGAATTCCCAGAGAAGCTGTGGCTGCCCCTGGATCCCTGGCAGTGTCCAAGGCCAGGTTGGACACTGGGGCTTGGAGCAGCCTGGGACAGTGGAAGGTGTCCCTGCCAGGGCAGGGGTGGGATGGGATGATTTTTGAGATCCCTTCCAACACAAACCATTCCATGATTCCATGACTCTCCAGATTATCCCACTGTCTGTGGCTGCTGCAGTTGCCATGACATGGGCAGGAAGAAAAGCCCTGCACTACTTGAGCATAAAGGGGAAATTCAAGCACTGAGTTTTTGATAAATTTTTGAATTTGAGTCCAGACCCTTCACTTTGGTTTCCCCCAGTGCCGAGGGCCGATGTCCCCTCAGGTTCAGCAGATCTGCCCCGCTCACAGAGAGCTCTTCACTGTCCCAAATGCTCAGTACAGCACACGCACTATTGATCCCCATTTTGTTACATCAACATTTCGTACTTCAGTCACCGTTTTCCTCTTGAATGGAATAAAACTAAAAAATGCCACAGTACACCAGCGCAGGCACACAGAAGCAAAACCACCTCCATTCGGAAATCAGCTCCTTCCCCAGTCAGCCCCGTATTTTATAAAACCAACTCTTGCCCCTTCATTTTCAAGTGGTCAAATTATTCACTGCAGCCAAATATTTTATATTGCAAATTTCAGCCCGGAGCATTTTGTTTTTACAGTCGGGTTATGAAGCACTGAAGTTCGAAGGTTTTAATAGAAAAGCTGACAGACCCTAAACTACGGCGAAGCTACTGGGTGCCACTATAATAAAGTTCACGTGTAAACGTGTATAAGTCATTGATTTTCTGTAATATAGGAAACATATGCTTGAGTTAACTACTTCTGTAAAATACCAAAGTTTTATGGTTAGCAAATATTAGGAAATGGTAACATTAAAAAGGAGATATATGAGGTGATGAAGAAGACTGGTTCTTCATTTTAATACTGATGACAGGACACTTGATTCCCTCTCGAGAGCAATTCTCCCGAGTTCTTGCTTTAGAAATCAGTTTTCAACCTTAAACAAGGGTTGGAAAAATCCTTTAAAAGGGATAAAGTGACCACTGAAACAGCACCAACAAAAAAGCAGAAAAGGATTTGTCAGTTTTATTCAATTTTTCCCTCCTCCTTCTTCTCCTTCAAAATCAAAACAAATTCATTGTTGGGCAAACCAAATGGACTTTTTCTTTACTGCTGAGGACTGGGGCCTAAGTTTCGTAAGATTATGAGTGAAATGAGTGAAGTGCACTTGATCAGCCCAGTAGAAGACAGCGTGCATCACATGGAGACTACATTTCTTCAAACATTTAAATAATCAAGCACGGGTAAGGTTGAGTTCACCACTCTGTCGGTGCTGAAGAACTGTGTTATGCATTCAGTCATTCTACACATAAAAGACACGGCTAAAAGCTGAGTTTAATGAAAATGGCATCACGAATTTTGAGGTGATTTTGAAATGAAAATGACCTACCTCATACCCTGGTATTGATCTGACTGCCTCTACCACTGCCAAGGACACGAGGTGCTGGATGAAAGGAATCCTCTGGCCCAGGTTGGAATGCAGAGGGATGGAGATGTGCAGAGTGGACAGGGCACAGCCCACGGGACTGAGCCAAACATTTCCACCACGACCTGGGGAGGCAGAGGAAGAATGGTAACTTCAGCTCAAGAAAATAATATTTACAAAAAAGATCACTTTGGGAATGTTCACAGCTACTGAAGAGAAAGATTCAAGAGTATCCATCCAAGAATCTACCAACTTTAATGAAGCCTCCAAACTGATTTTGAAAGAAAAAGGATTGAAGTGCAAAGCTTTTTCTTCAAAAAACCAGCAGGTTTTTTAATGTTCCCACACCTGGAATTGTTCAAGGCCAGGTTGGATGGGGCTCTGAACAACCTGGTTTTGTGGAAGGTGTGGCAGGGGGTGGAACAAGATGATCTTTCAGGTCCCTTCCAACTCAGGCCGCTCTATAATTCTATTTTGTGATTCTAAAGTACAAGCTGCTACTCCATTTCCCAGCATGTCCTAAATCCCTCGCTTCCAGGATTTTCCTGGTCTCTGGTAGCAGAGATTTCAAAAGATTTGAAAGTAGTTCAAGTGGAGAAGCATTTGTGAAGATGCTCCGTGTGCATCCACACCATGAACCAGCCTACGCTGAAAGCCAGGGAATCATCTTTTCATGGATTTGTGCTCAGAAAAGCTTCTTGGGCCACACACTCTGCCCTTCCAGTAGAATAAACGTGGCTTTTAAAGAAGTGCCAGCATTTCTCTGGGCAAGAAACAGGACTTGCTTACATTTATCTGCTCAGGCAGGCCCTGCAGACTCAATCTCAGAGCAAGTGGAGCCCCGGTCTTGTTCCAGTTAACCCAGTTTTCGTTTTAATCTGGAGCTCTGACTTGCGTTACACTGAGCGTAGTGATGGCAGTTTTCGTGACTGGTGAAACATTTTTTGGCAGGAACCAGGAGACCACTAAATCATTTCTGAAAAAGCCACCAAACATCCTGGAAATGTTTACTTTGGTCTCTCACTAACTTTTGGGTTTTGAACTTGAATCCACAGTTGACGCGGGAGGAGAAGAGGACACGCTTGTTCTATGGATTCTATTATCAAAACTACTCATAAATGCACCTTAAAATGTCCTATTTCATATATTTAATACACATTTATTAGTAAAATGAGGGAGTTTACTCACCTTTCCCCTGCGTTTGTCGAACAGCAACTGCTATCAAACCCATCTCCTCAGGCAACTCGAACATTAACCTGCCAATTAGGGAAAAAAACCAAAAACCCCACATGCTTATCAGCTGCAACACTAAGCTACATTCATGAAAATCAAGGCTTAAATATCAGGTAGTATTTTATGGTAACGTTGCACCACCATTTTTTCAGTTAACATTTAGTCCTGACCAAAACCCATTCGAATATTAAAAAATGACTCGCTGAAAAACGATAATGTAAAACATATTATATCTGTTAGAGTGAAATAAGTCAGAGCCATAGTTCATTTAAGTTCTGATAACCCACGTTTTGTATTTCTTCACTTTTTCCTGAAGGACTCTTTTTTTTTATTAGTGTCCCTATCTCCAGCAAGTGACAACCAGCAATTCGAGACATTTGTTTCTACTTACAGCGAATTTTTGCTCATACTACAAAATATAAGAGCAGCAGTTTCTGATTATTTAGAAAACCAATATGGTGGCAATAAAGCAGTTTAAAAGATACACTATCCCCTGAGAACTAATTATGATTTAACTACAGTAAATAAATCTACACCTTCTGAGAGCTCTAGAGAACACTGGCTTATTTTAGGCTTGTGTTCTGCTTTTAAAATAGTTTCACTTAAAAGAATACTAACTTTCCTCTGGGGATAAGTGGAAAGTGCACTTTAACACCACCAAATGACTCAATGCTACACTTAAAAAAAAAAAAAAAAAAGGGAAAAAAAAGAAAAAAACCCTACTGTGAGAACGTTGTTCAAGCCACTTTAAAACAGATCTGAACTGTACCGTGACCCTCCCATTTCACGTTTTCAGGAAGTTATTTAAGAGATAAAACATCTTCAAGATGTTGCCTGTGAGGTAAGCCCCAAAAAGTGATGTACAGCCCACAAATCTCCTTCTCCCACGGGCACCAACGTGATGTCGTTCATTCCTACAAAAGCAATCTTGCCTCGGGGATGAGGGCAGCCCAAATCAGAAAAAAAGTACCACTCCAAACGACTTCCCCCGGATTTCAGATGGGTTTGGAAGGTGTTTCAAGCTCTGCAATCAAGTCCATGAGCAACAAGGGCCAGCTGTGAGCGTCCCACAGGCACAGTATCTGCGCTGGTGACAAAACGAGGAACCATTCATTGCTCCTGCTCCACACGCTGACAAATGGGACATCAGCCACTCCCGGGGCTGTGGCAGCACCAAAACACAACAAATCCAGAGATTTCAGAGCATCTCCAAATGCCTGACTTGCTTTCATGATGATCAGAACTGCAGGTTATCGGAGGGCCCGAGCAAAATGTGGACTAAAAACACCTTTGCTAATTACAAACCACAGAGTCCTGGAGTGGTTTGGGTTGGAAGGGAACTTAAAGACGATCCAGCTCCACCCCTGGCATGGGCAGGGACACACAAAGAAGCAGGAGCTGTAACAGGCTCCACGATGTTTTCCCACATTTTTCCAGGATGACTGAGGTGTTCTCCAAGGCCAACAGCCAGGAGATCTCTTTGCCAGTCCCCTTCCAGTTCACACGACACACACCTCGATAATTGTCCCTTTGGACCTTATGGATCACGTGCTGAGACCAGGCCCATCTATCCACCACCTTTAACAGGAAATTTTACCTCTTCTTGTCACTAAATCCCAGAATTATCAAGGTGAGAGGAGCCCCCCAGGATCAGCCAGTGCCACCCCAGCAGCACCAGCATCACCCCAAACCCTGGCCCCAAGGGCCACATCCAGACTCCTCCTGAGCACTCCCACACACAGGGACTCCAGCACCTTCCTGGGCAGCTCATTCCAAGGCCTGACCGCTCTTCCAGGGAAATTTTCTTTCCCAGTCTCCAACCTGAGCCTCCCCTGGTGCAATCTGAGGCCATTTCCTCTCGTCCTTTCCCTGCCCCTCCTGTCAGGAGCTGTGCAGAGCAGTGAGGGCCCCCCTGAGCCTCCTCTGCTCCACACTGAGCCCTTCCCCAGCTCCCCCAGCTGCTCCTCCCAGGACGGGTTTTCCAGCCCCTTCCCAGCTCCATTCCCTTCCCTGGACACACTCCAGCCCCTCAGGGAGAAAATCCCCCAAAGCTCAGGAGGCTCCAGCCCCGTCTTTTGGGAACAGCCTGATTACAACACCGAGTCCATGGTTTTGCGACATGAAAATCTAATTTAAATTTGGACGCACCGTTAGGAAGAGATTATAGGCTTTGTTGGAACACACTGATTTCTGTTGCTTCTTCATTCACATATCTGTTTTTAAATAATGAAAAAAAAAAAGAAAAAAATCATGCTGCCACGAGGGGAGGAAAATAAACAGAGCAGGAAAAAAGCTAATTAGGAATCCAAAACACAGCCTTCCACACCAAAGAGATATAATTAAGAGGAGAGATGATGCAGCTCTTGGAGATTTGGCAGCAGGTAACAACTTATTAAATACAGAGACTGAGGCTGTACTTTTAAGGGTCATGAAGAAATTCTTTTAAAGGACACAGCACTGGGAAGTTGTTAATTCCCAGACTGATACAGCAAGAGACACACAGATTTATTTTTACTGCTTCCTGAGATTGTGCTGGAATTAACACGATGCCTATGATAATAAAAATCTCCACACGGCCTCCTGCCTGCCTTCCCTCAGCTTCAGAGCTCTGTAAATTGTGTGTGCTTGTTAGTTTGGGTTTTTTTTTTTTTCTTTTCTGGGAGAAACAACTTGGATTTTCCTTACCAGACAGATTAACTGTACGTGCACTTTTTTACATATTGACTTCCCTTCTTTTCTTTCAGCTTAATCAGTTGCAGACTTAACAATTTTGTTTTTCTGCAGAGTGGCTTGATCACAGCGCTCACCACATTTTCCCCCCGAAATTTTTTCCTTCAAGAAATTCTCCATTCTTTTTTTTTTTTTGTGCTCTTTAACTATCTTGCTCTATCCATTCATTCCAAAGACCACACCGAGATACAAGATTGTGGAAACATGAAATGTCTGAAGTCAAGTCCACCCATCAGGAAGAATATCAGATGGCATCTATATGATGGTAGAAGATGATACTGGAATTTAATGTAAATCTCCCCTTTTTTTTGAACATTCTTGTGGTGTTTTCCAAAAGAGCAAGGCACTTTTGGCATTCAAGAGTATTAAAGCAGCTGAAATAGTAAGAAAGAGGTTCTAGCAGAGTTTTTTTACCCTCCTCCCTGCCCTGTGGTGCATCTCAGAATGCTGTCAAAAGTAATAAACAATGTTTAATTATTTTCTAGAAATTTCAAGTGTAAGGATGACTCTGGCCAGCCAACACAATGACTTTTCATCCTACATGAACATAAAATGGGAACTGAAACCCCCAAAACTATGTTTGAGTAATGTTAACAACTATAAATTTCATTGATGTTGTGGGTTTAAGGTTGAAACTCTCATTAAAGCATCCTGCTGTGTTACAGTATTGCAGAGGCATGACCACAGGCAGCAGTGCATTCCAGATGTTAAAATACCTGGGCAAACCAGGGTGAGTTACGGCCAGATTTGTCCTTTCCCTTCAAGTTCCTTGCCTGAAAATCTCACTCTGGAACGGGTTGTTTGGAGAGTATTGCAAAAGCAATACACAAAAACACACAAACCCC
Source organism: Dasyornis broadbenti (assembly GCA_013397935.1). NCBI lineage: Eukaryota > Metazoa > Chordata > Aves > Passeriformes > Dasyornithidae > Dasyornis > Dasyornis broadbenti. The sequence continues at coordinate 106,577 of VZRN01000635.1, read as the reverse complement.
CAAATCTTTTCCGTTTTAGTCAAATCGCAAAATCCCGGAATCATTTAGGTTGATGGGTCACAGTCACAGCGGAAGGCGCCATGAATGAGAGTAGGTTTGGATTGGACATCAGGAAAAAATCCTTCCATGGGAGGGTGGGGAAGCCCTGGCCCAGGGTGCCCAGAGCAGCTATGGCTGCCCCTGGATCCCTGGCAGTGTCCAAGGCCAGGTTGGACAGGGCTTGGAGAAGCTTGGGACAGTGGGAGGTGTCCCTGCCCATAGCATGGGGGTGGAATTAAATCATCTTTGTTGTCCCCTCCAACCCAAACCATCTATGATCCTACTAAATATAAAATAAATGCTCCTTGTTATCGCCCCAAACTCCGGCAGGTGACAGAGCAGCAGTTTCTGTGAATGACACCACGCTGGGAGTCTGGGAAAGGCCACCAAACCAGGATGTGGGGAAGTCTTGAGGATGAACAAACCCTGGATCAAGTTTATTCAGGGACCTGGTAGATGGCATCTTCTTGGTGGCATCCCTGAAGGGCAAAGGAGCTCAACAGACCCGGTCGTTATAGACAACCTCCCACACAAAAAATAACCCTGTCACAATCCTGAGGAAAATAAGGACAAGAAGAGAGTCTGGCTTGGCTAAAACAGGAATCCAAGACTGGAAAAAAAAATGTACAAAAATGATGGAAGCAAGGAGAAATGCTACAAAGGAGAAAAGCAGAAACGTTGTCCAGAGAATGGAAAGCTGAAGGTCAATTACAGCAGAGATCAGCAAGGAAAGTGGCAACAAGGACTTCTACTGGAATGTGGTGAAATGAAAGAAGGGAAATGTGGGCTCACAGCTGCCTGAGGCTAAAGCTCAGTGGATACACCTAAGGCTGAGATACTCAAGAGATTCTTCGTCCCAGTCTTCACCAACAAATTCTTCCAGGACTTCACACAGAGCTCAGGGAGAAGAGGAAACACCACCAGCAGGAGAGGACTGATCTCATAAATCCCTTGAGAAATCCTGGCTCAATCAAGTCAGTGAGAGCAGATGGGATGGACTTGAGAGTGATGGCTGAGGGCACATCCAGGTCTTCCACCCTCGTGGCCAAGGACATCAGGAGAAGTCCCAGATGAGGAGGGAAAATCTCTCCAGGCTTTTCTTTCACAGCATCCCTGAATCCAAGTCAAGCCCTACCAGATGAGCAGAAAGCGTCTGGATTCTGGGATTGGAAATAATGGTTTGTGGGCTGGATACAACTGCAGATCCTCAGGGGTTTATCCCGAGACTTGTCCTGTTTAACATCTTACTATCTTCATCAAAAGGAGGGAATGTAGGAGGAAATGGAACACCCATCAATGCAGTTTGGGAATAACACTGAACTGTGGGGATAAGAACTGTGGGGATAACTAAACACTGGAGTTTTCCAAAGTCTGACTGGAAAAAGCCCTGAGCAAACTGGTGTGAATTCGCTGCTGACCCTGCTTCATAGAAAGAGTTTGGATTAGAGACCTTCAGGGATCTGTTTCCCTCCGAGTGATTCTTTCACTCCAGAAAATGTACAGGAACTTGGCATCTCTGGTGTTTCCAGCAGACATTTAGGTTTGGATGAAATCAGTCAGAAATTAAGTCATTGTAACTACTAAATCAGTGATTCAGCCCCAAGGCTGTTCACCGGAATCCCATCTCCCAGGTAGGATCCCAAAGTCATTTTCACGCTCTCTTACAAGCCTAAATATTTAAATTTCTCCATCTTCCACTTTCCATGAGGCATTTGATACACGACCAGGTGCTACCTGTGGGCTCCCAGAAGACTGACCCCCCCAGGTGAGACAAGTAGAACACCTCAGCTGTTAATCCTACCGAGGCTGATTTAAATGATAGGAATCTCGCTTAAAACTGTGCCTAAATCCAGCAGGCAAAACATTTGCCAGAATACCCCAGCACATGAATGTGCTCTTCTGTTCTAACGCAAAAATTCATCGCTTCTTTCACTTTCTAGTGGGTTTCCCCGCAGCAAAGTTAGCACAGAAAGGGCCATTTAGTGTCAAATTCTCCTTGAACTCCTTGGATACACCGAAATCCTGCCTCAGTGAGAAAAGGCATTAAAGGGATTACAATATCCCAGCCATGGGGAAAGCTAAAAAAGCACTGGAACCTCGGACAGCTGGTTCCTTGTACCTCACCGCAATAAACGCTACAAAAAGAAGATTGTCCCGTACTAGACACGACATTTCCAGCGAGGAATATTCTCCTGAAGGAATGACGTGGGTGAGGAGCTTGCAGATCCTTAGGCTCGGGGCTTCAATCCTCGAGCAGGGCCGTACCAACAATGCGGCTCCAGGGAAAAGGCAGGATGTGAGCAGGGCAAAGCCACCGGAGCTGCTTTTCAGCCGGGTCAGAGCTCTCATCTGGCTCTCCATCAATGAAAGCTGCTGTTGGCCAAGGGGAGGAACAGCCAAAGATGCCAGGGGAGAGAAGGGAAGGCTAAATCACCTCTTTCTTACCACCCATGTGCTTATGCTTGATTGAAATGATGGTATTATGGGCTGGGAATAGTTCATGCTTTGCTGCTGGAATTGCTTTGAGAACCAGGGCCTGCTGCACAGAACTCTACCACGAAATCCTCTTTTTTTTTTTTCCTGCTCACTGCATTTTTTTCAGCTGGTAATTTTCTTGTCTCTCTATTTTTATACCTGATGTTTTATAATTAGTCCTTTGTCTACGCTGATGGACTTTTCCTCGTACGAGAAAAGAAAGAACAAGAGAATTTTAAAACCCAGTACCATACAGGCAAAGGTGTCAGGAAACATACCCAAATAAGAAAGGACTCCAAAAAATTAGTTTGCCAACAAAATGCCAGTAAAATTTGAAACCTGGGTTCAGTCACACTGGTCGTGTTCCAAAACTTAAAGAACTTCTTTATTCAGTAAATCAGCTTCTCTGTGAATATCATCAAGACCACAAAGTTGCAGCAAAGGCAGGAGTTTCCAGGGAAGATGCAAGGAGAGTTTAGGAGTTTCTTTCAATTTTTAATTTGAAAAGCAAAAACTTGTCCTGTTTTGAATGATTTATTTCGTTTTTCCCCTTAGTAAGTCATCTTGTCAATTCATGACCTTTGAAAAAGCTACCTGAAGCAAACCCAAAAGTTAACATGGGACAAATGGGAATGAAACAGATTTCATTAGGAAACAACTCCAGTGCCAAGATTTAAGAAACAGAAGAGTTACCAGAATGCAGTGAAACGTATTTATCTTAACATGGTAAGAGCAGAATCCTCAGGCTGGAATAAAAAGTTCTAAACATATTGATCAAAACCAGATCCTGCCCTTCTTGTTGGAGGTAAAACACAGCACGGGTGCTGGGAGAATTTGGAACATCCAGACCAATGCAGGTTGTGGTGATGCCACTTTTAGCAGTGATTTCATGCCAGTTCAGCGGAGTCCCAGGATCAGGACTGGGTTGTGGGAACTTCAAAGGGTTCAACAAGGCCTAGTGCAGGGCCCTGACCCTGGGATGGGGCAATCCCTGGGATCACTCCAGGCTGGGATGGGCTGACGGAGCAGTCCCGGGAGAAAGATCTGGGTGTGCTGGGGGTGAGAGCTGGACCTGCCCCAGCCCTGAACCCCACAGTGAGGGGAGGGTTCTGTCCCTGTGCCCCTGTGCTCAGGTGAGAGCCCACCTGCAGAGCTGCTCCAGCCCTGGGGCCCAGCACAGGAAGGAGCTGGAGCTGCTGGAGAGAGCCCAGAGGAGGCAGCAGGGTGAGCAGAGGGATGGAGCAGCTCTGCTGGGAGGAAAGGCTGGCAGAGCTGGGATTGTTCAGCCTGGAGAGGAGAAGCTTTGGGCTGAGCTCAGTGTGGCCTTGCAGGGCCTGAAGGAGCCCCAGGAAACATGGAGAGAGACAATTTGCAAGGAATGGAGGGACAGGACACAGGGAATGGCTTCCCAGTGCCAGAGGGCAGGGCTGGATGGGATCTTGGGAAGGAATTGTTCCCTGGGAGGGTGGGGAGGGACTGGGATGGAATTCCCAGAGAAGCTGTGGCTGCCCCTGGATCCCTGGCAGTGTCCAAGGCCAGGTTGGACATTGGGGCTTGGAGCAGCCTGGGACAGTGGAAGGTGTCCCTGCCATGGCAGGGGTGGTACTGGATGGGATTTAAAGGTCCTTTCCAACCCAAACCATTCCCTAATTCTGTGATCCTTTAAGGGTGCTCAAGTTTGGTCACTGTCAAAGGGAAACCTCAAAGCAAGCCCATAAATCAGAGTAAGGAACGACAGCATTTCAGTAAATCGATTTAAAATCAGCCCTGGATTCACTAATTCACAGTGTGAGGCAACCACAAACATGAGGATCTCAAAAGTAATGCACTGTGATGGTGAATTTATACAATATTCCTCAGCTCCCTCGCAGATAAAAAAGCCAACAGAGAACTTCTTGCACACGCAGCAATTTTAACGTGATATCCTGGCCAGTTTCTAGTCTGGGTAATTACATTTCCTTATGAAAATTTCTCTGCAATTTACTAAGACATCACTTCATTTCCTGTCTTAAATCACAGAGGGTGTTAAACAGTTGCCATGTTTGACCAGAGAAGTGATGAAGTTATTCCCTCACAGCCACTCAAGCAGGGTTAATGTTGGACAAAAGACACCGGACTTGTCGTGGAAATTAAAGCGGGCACAAGTAAGAATTTGTGTGAGGTGCCCTCCCAGGATCCTTCACAGAGCTTTGCAAACTGGGAAAAAATAAAACATTTAAAAAAAAAAAAAAAAAAAATAAAAGAATCCATTCCTCGTTAAGTAACTGCAGAAAGCCTAAAAATTTAGTAGTGACACCTGTTTTCCTTATTTAAATTAATAATTTTTCCTTTATCTTATTACACTTGGAAGTTTCATCAGTAGTTAAAATTACTATTGAAAGTTTAACCAACACTTAAAAACACAGAAGTAATTTACAGTTAAGAGACTCTTCTAAGAGCCTTTGAATTTTCTTCCACAATTCGCTTTAATTTCTTTTATTTTACGCCTGCAACATCCATAGTGCTCCAAATTCAGGTGCCTTATGGAAAGCGAAGGATGCAGCAAATTCCCAATATTTCTAATCCAATGCTTAGTGAAAAACAATTTTAATTTTTTTTCTCTTCCTAAAGGCACACACAGCAGTTTTCCTACCCTAAAACAAGAGGCAGCACGTTTTTCACACCGACATTTCTTGTGGTCCTGTCAGTTTAAGACTCTCTCTGAAAAACATCTGTAATGTGAAAGACAATTAACTCAAATTTCAGGCAAATTTCTCCATTACCTCTGTTTTCCTTGGTCAAACAAGTGAGTCTCAATTTCCAAATTCTCATCTCTCACCATTTCATCGAAAAATACACAACAGAAGCGTCTTGGAAGTTTGAAATGCTGGTTCATATTCTGATTGTTGGGACATGTATGGTACAAACATCATCCTGAAGGTGGTTTTTGGACACATTACTCAGCATTCAATCAAATCTTCCTAATTTTGCCCAGGTGCTACAACTGTGCCTTCATAAATTGGCAGGTGAAGCCCAATTATTTCCCTCGCATGGCTTTTTTTTCCATTAAGAATGGTGATGCATGAAATCTTTGGGAAAAAAAAAAAAAAAAAACCCAAGTATTATTAACATTTTGCTGTGCAAAAGCAATCAAAACACCCCATTCCTTGGATGTCAATGAGGCCAGAATTAAATTGAAAAACTCCCACAGACAAAATATCCGATTTTTTTTTCTCCTCCTTTAATAAAAAAGTAGGTGTGTAACACTGAGAAATTTATAATGTAAATAATGTAAATATGAATTATAATGTAAAAGATTGACACAAGGTAAAATTTAATGCACATTTGGGGGAGAAAAGGTATTTTTTCGTTTCAAAGTGTTTCAATGAGAGCCGTTTTTAAAGTAAATTCACAGAAAATGGCAGTTGAGCTCTACAGTCGTAGCCATCATTTGTAACAGTTTGTTTTTCAAGTAAACTTCAGAATATTACTTTTTAAAGGCATTATTAGACGGGATGGGATGTTTACCATAAATATAATTCTTCACAGAAAAGAGAGAGTCAGAAAAGCTGCCGTTCCCTAAGAGGAGGAATTAATTTGTCTGGAACAATGCCATTTTTCCTTTAAAACACTTAAAGTGACCATTATAATCCAACATCCCTAAACAGAATTTCCCTGTGACTTCTTGTGAAGAAGGAACAGATGATGATGCTCCAGCATTTTTTTTTTTTTTTTTTTTTTTTCCTGATTTCGAGTTGCAGATCACGGCAGAGATAGGAATCCAGAAAAATTATTGCTTTTTTCACGGCGAATTAGAAAAGGCAATAAACACAATAGCTGAGCTCAGCTGGCTCTGCATTCATGTGTCTGACAATTAAAACAAAAAATGCTCTCATCAAGTACCAGAGTTTTATCCCTCCCGGTGCCAAGAGAAACCACAAGACTTCTAAATTCAGTATTGAAGCCCACAGCGCTTTTCTCCTGCGCGAGCCAACATTCAAAAGCATCTGAATAAAGAACAGAAAAGTTCTGTTTCCAAATATGTTGCTAAATATTTTGAAACCCCCTCACTGTCGGGCTGTGCCAGCTCGAAGGCAGCCTCCAATAGTTCATTTCATGGCTGATTAAGAATGGATTTCAAAATAAGGAAGTCGCTTTCTGCTGGCCACAGCATCCTCTGCAGGCTCCAGAAACAGCCACCATCATGTGGATTTTAACCACACACTCAACACTACATGCAGCTGATTCTCAAATCCCCAAACAGGGGATTTCCTTTGTCAGGGTGGGCAAAAAAAAAAAACACAAACCACCCCAAAAGCTCCCCAGGTAACCTTGTTACTTCAAATTCTTTACAAGCAAGAAAAGTTTTAAGTTCCTACTTCCAAGAGGATGAAAAACGCCCGGTTTGAAAGAACAAAATATGAACAAATCCCTCTCCTCCTGACAGGTGGTGAATGGGTCACCACAGAACCACAGAAGGTTTGGGTTGGAAGGTAAATTTATCTTGGATTTTGGCATCCTGACACTTTTCTGCTCAATGACATCTGCATGTTGTGAGGGGATGAAGTCTGGAAAACCCAAAGAGCATCAAAGAAAAAATGCCTTTGATTCTTGCATTACCTCATCAGTCCCAGGAATTGCTTCCAAATACTGACAAAAAGCATGTCAAATTCTAATTCTGTATCCATTCTGTATCTATAAACCATTTTTCTCCAGGCATTGCTCAGCCTGGAGAGGAGAAGCTTTGGGGTGACCTCGTTGTGGCCTTGCAGGGCCTGAAGGAGCCGACAAGAAACACGGAGAGAGACAATTTCCGAGGGATGGAGGGACAGGACAAAGGAGAATCAATACTATGAATTAATAATTGAAATCAAAAATTAATTTCTCAACCTCCTGACAGATCTCTGGGTCATCCTTCACCTATTTTAATTTTTTTTCTTCTTTTGGTGCATTTTTCAGCCGTAAAGTGAAGGTAAAATGCAGGCTTAGAAACAAAACTTTCTCATTTTACCAACACTATTCTAGAAAAAAAAAGTGTTGTGAGGCGGTATTTTATTTTAAATGAAAAAGTGAGGTTTTATCAAGGGTTGGGGTGGTCTGGAGCAAAGAATTCCTTTGTCTGGAGAAGGAGAAAAATGTGGAGGAATGATTTAAATGGGAAGTCACAGACACGGATATGGCACCACGCAAAACTGGTCAGAAATTAATAAAAGGAACAAACACGTGGAAGACGAGAAAAAAAAAAAAAAAATCAGTGTGAATTTGTGTGAAGCAAAAAATCCATGGCTCCAGCATCTCCCATGGATTTGCATCCATGGCAAAACGAGCCCCAGCTGCACGGAGCAAGCTGAAAACCCATTCCAAGATCAAGTTGGTTTTGACAGAGAAAATGTTGTTTCGTACTCACTGAAAATGGAAAAATGCTCATTCATTTTCTTCCTGTCCCATGCACTTGAATAAAAATTCCTTTACACTGTTCTTGTCTTTTCTGGATGGAAGAATCCCAATTCCTTGATATCCCACTCTCCCCATCCGAGGAATCGCGTTTCCTACACCCTGAACTATTCCCTTTTCCCTGCTTTGTGCTGGGCCCAGCAAATCCACGCTTTTTGAAGCCTGGTGCTGAAAATGGAGCCAATAACTCCGGTTAAGCCCTCCCAGCGTGGAGTTGAACTGGAAGAATCACCCTGGACGTTTTTAGCACATTTTGAAGCGCATTTGTATGAATTTCAGTGTCAGCCCTGACCTCCTTGGTGACAGCAGGAGTTTATTTTTAACCTGCATTGAATTGTTCACTCAAACTTCCAAACTCATGAGAATTGGCATTTAACCACCCTCTCTGCTTTTAATAATTTGCATTTGATTATTACAGTCACATTTACCCACAAAGAGCTGCATCCTTTTTATTTCAGGCCGCACTTTGATTCATCAAGCTTCGAGTTTCAAACCCACCTTTAAACAATCTTATGGACTCTCCCTACCCAGTGTAGGTTTTGATAAAGAAAAACCCTCAATTCTGCCATCCAAATTATCCATGGAAGTGGCCGAACTGTGCTGAAGCAGTGGCAGATCTGAAGCCTCAGCAGTCTGGCCTAGAAACAGATCTTAGATTTAAGATCTTAAGATTTAAGGATGGCTTTGAAACCCTTCAGGTGTCACAGGAAGGAGTTAAGCATCTAAAAGGGGAAAGATCACTGAAGAAAAGAATGATCATCTTTCCTTTTCTCCACTGAGAGAATTTTAACAAGCAACTCTTCACAGGATTAATAAAGTTGCTGTAGTAAATGTCAGCTATTTGCAGCTGTCTGTCTCCTCCACCTTGAATATAACTGAGAAGGAAAAAGGCAAGGAAATATTTTTCCTTTCACGTATATTTTTTTTTAAAAAAATGTCTTTTTATACAAGTACTCCATAAATAATTTTGACTTTTCAACTATGGACATCAGACTAACCTAACAGAACATTGCACTCCTATCCATCCAGAATAAACCTGTAAAATTGATTTTCCTATCACCCTTGTTTTATGGGATAACCTCTCCACTGTAGCAAATAAAAGCTCCTCGTGTTCCCTATTTGCTTTCATTCTATCCAACATCCAGAGTCATCCTGCCCCTGTGGGGCTTTTTCTCATTCACAATTTGTGAACTCTGTGTCAGGAACCTTCATTTTGTGTCTGTGTAACTTCTGGTGGCCTCTGAGGCATTGCTGGGGTGGCTCAAATGATTCAATAAAAGGAATTCAAAGGCCAAGTATGGGTAAAATACAACGATCACACAGCAGATTTTTCATCTTTGCAGTCCATCCATCACAGGAAAACAATTCTATCCTGCACTCAAAATTCCCACTGGTATTGGCAGAATCCCAGAATCATCAAGGCTGGGAGGAGCCCTTCAGGATCAGCCAGTGCCACCCCAGCAGCACCAGCATCACCCCAAACCCTGTCCCCAAGGGCCACATCCAGACTCCTCCTGAGCACTCCCACACACAGGGACTCCAGCACCTCCCTGGGCAGCTCATTCCAAGACCTGACCGCTCTCCCAGGGAAATTTTCGTTCCCAATCTCCAACCTGAGCCTCCCCTGGTGCAATCTGAGGCCATTTCCTCTCCTCCTTTCCCTGCCCCTCCTGTCAGGAGCTGTGCAGAGCAGTGAGGGCCCCCCTGAGCCTCCTCTGCTCCACACTGAGCCCTTCCCCAGCTCCCTCAGCTGTTCCTCCCAGGACAAGACGTTTTCCAGCCCCTTCTCAGCTCCATTCCCCTTCTCCACACATGGAACAGACACCAAGAACTGACTTTTCAGACCAAGAAACGAATTTCCCATCACCCAACACATGGGTCCTTGTCATGAACAAGTTCACAAAGGCAAGACAGACAGCAAGGGTTCCACTCCGAGTCCTTCACACACCAGGCAGCCAAAAATGGCACATTCAGCCCCAAATCAATCCCAGCCAGGCTCAATTAGAGCCCTGCCAATCTGAGAACTTCATTCTCCAGCAGGGCTTTTTCCCTCCGCAGATGCCGAAAGCTGAGACACGAAGTGGCACAAGCCAAGTGCAACAAAAGGAGCGTAACTCTCACCCTGGAAATCCACACATTTACAGGCTGACACTACCCGGGAATCCTCAGTGGTTTAGCAACATCAAAAGACAAAAATCTAATTTTTTAATCAACCAAACCCTTCACATTTAATGCAGTAACTGAATGGTTGGGTGTTGTCAACTTACATTTATTGCCTCTTAGTGTGTTTCCATTTTTAAATAAATGATGTGGTTTGAGTGTCCATTTTTAAAGCTACTACAGAATCTTTTTAATAGTAAAAAAAAAATTTCTTCCCTCAAATTACATATTCCAAGGGGTAAAACTCATATTCCAATACAATATTCCAACTTACATATAATATTACTCCAACTTATTATTGTTCCAACTTATATATTATACTCCAATTTATGTTATTAGATTCCAGTATCACATCAGGCAAGGTGGCTTCCAAAATCATGAAATGCATTGTCAAGTTCTCAATTTTAAATGCTATTTTTAAACTCTACTGTCAAAAAAATTTCCTGGAAGTTAACATAAAATACATCTTGGATTATTTATCACACTCTATCTCTCCCTTGGACATGAACATTTATTTTTGTTATTGAAGAGTTCCTCTAATTGAATTTCCTTCTATTCATTAGCTTTTAGGATACTTCCAAAAAGAAAACATGCCTGAACTTGAGAAAGGAGATCATAAAATATAAGATGTGACAGCAGAAAAATGCTTTATTTCCCTGTTCGTTAAGGAAATATATTTTCTTTCCAGGTAGAACAGACACTGAGAGGAGTGGTGCTTGTAATATTAAACACACAAAAATGAACTCATTCTGGTTGCAAATAAATATTTGCAGTCAAAATTAAATCACTCCCACATCAATAAAATCCCACAAGACTTTACGAGTGAAAGAATTTTGATAATTCAGTTTAACACTGCAAACTGAAGGGCTTGAAAGAAGTTACATTATTATATATAATATTATAAAGTTCTCTGCATGGCTGACCAGCACTCCCTGAACTACATTTTAATGCATTGGGTTGTCTTGCAGCTCAGTGAAAACATTATCTGAAGGCGGTTTGCCATGAGGCCTCATGAAATGCAGCTGTTCCCGTGGCTGCCCCTTTCCCAGAAAAACTGGGATTAAGTTTCTGGTGCTGCACAAACTCTGCAGTCCCGGCAGGGCATTCCTGGATCCCAGGCCAGGGCTGGCCTATCCCATCAGGATGGCACAGGCATGGCAGAGTTAGACATCACTTAGAGAAGCAGGGAAAATAAAGTGCATGTATATATGTATAAATACATATATAGATATTATTTTAATCATGGAATAAAACAGGAAGATTAATAAAATAAACTATCAGTATTAGAACTTGATTAGAAAAATTTGATGTCACTCAAGTTGGGGGGGAATAACAAAAATTTTGATCCAAGTCCCCCGTTTTTTAGTAGTTTTGAATTTTCCCCATCCCTGGAAGTGCCCAAGCCAGGCTGGACGGGGCTTGGAGCAACCTGGGACAGTGGAAGGTGTCTCTGCCCATGGGATGATCTTTAAGGTTCCCTTCCAACCCAAACCACTCTGGGATTCTGGGATGCCATGATTCAAGCTTGCATGCAAGGACTAGTTTAACCTCTGGTTTCAATCTACTACACTTAGACAAAATTCACTTGATATCAAAAGTCACTTCTTGCTGTTCAGCACTCTGACTGAATGAGATCTTCCCACACAATTTTTCTTGTGTGCCTTTGGAGGGTCCAAAGCAAAGATCATCATTTTGGAGGTTTTGTTTACCCATGTCAGTATGAGGAAAACTACTTTTCACTACTAATTCTCTACAGTGTTTCTAAGAAATCTTGGAAAGCTGAATGGTAACTGTTGGCAAAGCCCTTCAAAATCCACAGAGGGATGATGCCATAAAAGCAGAAAAAAAATCCTGGATTTATGGAATGGTTTGGGTTGGAAAGGACCTTAAAAAAATCATCCAGTGCCACCCCTGCCATGGGCAGGGACACCTTCCACTGTCCCAGGCTGCTCCAAGCCCCAGTGTCCAACCTGGCCTTGGGCACTGCCAGGGATCCAGGGGCAGCCACAGCTTCTCTGGGAATTCCATCCCAGCCCCTCCCCACCCTCCCAGGGAACAATTCCTTCCCAAGATCCCATCCAGCCCTGCCCTCTGGCACTGGGAAGCCATTCCCTGGGTCCTGGCCCTCCAGCCCTTGGGAATCGTCTCTCTCCAGCTTTCTTGCAGCCTATTTAGGTCCTGGAATAANATTATTATTATTATTATTATTATTTCTAATCCCACAAATGACGCAGATCAGCAACAGATATTTCTAAGAATCAGGGAAAGCCGCAGGATGGGCTGAGATTGAGCTGTCACACCCATGTTTGTCTGGGGCTGGGGGAGCAAACACTTGGGTGCCAGAGAAACAAATCACGCAGTGCATGCGCAAACGACTGAGAAATTGTTACAGGAAGAGGTTTTACGGCAAACCTCTCATTCTCCCTCAGCCACAGGCATCAAGTGCCTCTCCACAAACGCATCTCCGGCTCTGCATGGAAAGTGCTGTTGGAATAAAATCACCAATTCCAGCCTCTAGGCCTCTGCTCTAGGCCTCTGTCACCCGGACGTTCATTTTTCATCCGTGGCCAGCTAGTGTTTCACTGCTCACGCAACAGTGGCGTAAAATGACAGAGTTTGTCACCCCCACAATCCAAGGCTGGAAGTTTCTGAAGGTTCCTGGGCTCCTGGAGGCGATGCCCACACAACATTCAGCCCTCATATCGACGCAGAGGAGATCCAAAATCGATTCCAGCAAAACAGCTGAAGCTAAAATATGTATTTATCAATACGCAAGCACAAAAGGAATGATTGGCTTTGTGGTGCCTTCCCACCCTTAAATGGGAATCGGTGCCTGATGAAATATTCAACCATTTCCTTCAAGCAGGCAACTTCCACGGCACTTTGTCCTTTCTAAAGCACGACGCCCGCCAAATCAAGTTTCAAAGAACTCTTCTGACTCCTCCTGCTCGCAGTGACGCAAACGAGGCCGAGGCCATCTGCAACCACCCAAGGTATTTCATTCCAAGACGCACAACCCGGCTCCGATGCGCTGATGAAAAAAACATGTGCAGCCACTGCAAAAAATGCTTCCATCTCCCTCCAGTCTGGGAAATTACAGAGAGAATCCAACAGGGGTTTATCCCTGTGCAGAGCTCTAAGATACCTTCAGGCCTTGAAGTTTTAATTATTTTTGACTCGTGGGCACGATGCAGTGCAAATATCCTTTGAAGCCTGTTAAGTGCATTGCGATACACAGATTATTCTATTTTTATTCTGTGAAATAATTGATGGCTGGTACTACAGGACAGTAATGCCACGTCCCTGGCTAAATGCCAACTGTGCAGCTCCTTTCTGCCTTCCTAAAACTGCAGAGTGGTTGCATTTAGTGATGGCAGTGGGCATGTTCCACACTGAACTTCTGCCTGGCTCCCCTTACATTTAAGGAATAGTCTCATTCAATTTAAAAACGTAGAATCTCACTTTATTTAAGTGAAAAAATCAAGAACTTTGCACCTCAGTTTTTAAAGGTACGTATTACTCCAAGCAGGAGTAATTTTCTCTGAAATTCTTTAAAGCTAAAAGAGACTTTCCAAGGCCTTGAGAGGCAAAAGTGGTCAAAACCACAACACAGGTCCAGTCACAATACTCAAAATGTTACATATAAATTTATATAATATTTTTTAACTTCTATCATAAGATGCACCTTACAAATGCTTATTTTCTGTGTCCTTCCCTTTTTTTGGTGAGAAGTTGACCAGCACAACATTTACCACCTTTTCCCTGACATCTTCCACTGAATCTAGACTTCAGTTTTAGGGCTTGGCATCCGAAATCCGTATTTTACAAGGAATTCTTCTCCTCATCTAAACGTCCTATGTGCCCTGGCCTTCAACGACAACTGGGAAAAGCGAGTGAACAAAATGGACATCATGGTTTTAAGACTTGTGTAGATGCAACTAAAAGTAGGCCTGAAATGTAATGATCTACAGAAGTTCTTAGTTCAGCAGTGCAATTATTTGTTTTCAGTTCCACCTACACCTCCCAATCCCTGTCTTTCAGAATCTGAACTTATAAAAATGTACTCTTAGGCAAAATGGCGACTTTAAGGGCGCAAGGACCTACAAATCTTGCTAAAGAAGAAATCCTGAGTAACGTGTCCTGGTCTGCTTTAAACATCCTTAATTCTCACAAATCACAGAAAGTGAAAAGAAAAATCCCCTGATTTTTTTTAAGCCTGTGATGAAATAAATAAAAAAATGTACACAGATCCAATCCTGCCTACAAAGTTAAAAATGAAAGGTCGCATTTTTAACATTTAAATAATGGGTTTTTTATAGAACTCATTCTTACTTTTAGTGATTAATTAAAGGTCCTGTTGTCAACAGGTGTAATTAGATGAGAAAAGACTAAAAATGGTGTAGATAATAAACTCTTCTTCATCTACACACCTCCAGCAGAAGAAACCTCTTTGGGCCAGGTTTTTCCCACCAAAGAAAAAATCTTGTAGAAGGGACTTGTGGCCATCACCTCTTTTCTTCCTTCTCTTCATATTCAAATTTCACTTCATTTTGATGGAACCCGTTTTTAAAAACACTCATTTCTGATCTAGTGAAGACGTAGATTGTGCGTACACAACTATCCGCACTGGGGAGATAGGAAAAGGTTCTTTTAATTTAAACTACTTATAAAATAATTGGATGATCACTAATTTACACAGGTGTCCTAAAGCCCCAAGGCTTTAAATTAAAAAATAAAACCAAAGCAAAGAAACACCTCTAAAGCAAACAGCAACCATTTACACCTTCAAATCAAAGAGTCTTCTCAGCACAAGTGACTTCCCAGAAAGCCAAAAATCCAAAAACTTTCTTCCCACATTCATAATTCCAAATACATTTCAAATAAAAATGAAATTTTTAGAGAAAGAAATGAGATACTTTTCAATGTAAAACTGACACCTTAAGATGTGGCCTCAGCTTTTTCCCCCTCTTTTTTTATTGGTAATGAGCATTCATCAATCACGTGTGTCAGTTTTCAGTTTTTAAACACTAAGATGGAAAAGGAATGTGTGGATAATAAAAAATTAAAATGTCCCCCCAGTTATTAATCAAAATCCTTACAGAGGAAGAACCATCAATTGAAATAATCAATATAAACCAAACAGAAGTGTAAATAATGAATATGAACAAAAATACAGGAATGCTTGGGATCTGGCTCAAGCCCAACTTTCTTTGTTTGCTTGTTTTATTAATTTTTATTTCAACTCCCGACTGTCACTGAAAAGGGCAAACAAGCAGTTTCACTGGATCAAGTGGTCAATTTTCTTGAAACTGTTATTTCCGATATTCTGGCATTTGCTGTGTCTTCGTTTCCAAAAATGTGGTCTATTTAATAGACCCCTTAGAGATGGTCATCCGGCTAAAAACTCTTTAATTTGGGATTATCCTCAACCTGCAAAACACTTCCAGCACCTGTAATTACATCCAGTAATTGATATATCATAATTAGTAACTTTGAAAGGGATTCCTCAGCCTGCACTTGACATCCTGAGCTCTGCGTTACAACTCGAGGCCTCCAGGGCCGCTCCCAAAAACCTGCAAGGACCCGGAGGTGCGCCTGGTACATCAGCAACAGTGAAACATCCAAATATCACAGCCAGGAGAACAAAGGATGCGCTGCAAAGCATCCCTGGCCTCTGCTTTTAGTTTTTTAGCCAAGAAAATCTTCTACAAAATAACTGGAGTCCAGGCCAACCCCTCCCGGACCATACAAAATCCATGAATTTTCATATTTATGACGACGAAAACTAATTTCCCTTTCGAGAAGAAATCTCCACATCCTTCCAAAAAAAAAAAATAAAAAAAAAAATTTCACCCCACCGCTGGCAGCTCTCAAGTACAGCCTTCCCTGCCTCCGGAAAGCAAGGATTTGTTTGAAAAACCCAATATTTGGGCTGGGTGCTCGGGTGCCGGCGGGCGCGCGGGGAAGGAACATGACCCGCTCGGCTCCGCGGCGCGTTAAGGAGCCTGATTGAACAGCGCTGCTAATTAAGAGCTCTCGTCGTTTGGCAGGACCACCAGAGAACCTCCTGCACTTGTTCATGCCAGCAGCACCTCCTGCAGAAATTAACTCTTGATGAGAGCAGCCGGGGGGCCCAGCTGGGTCCCCCCAGTCCTCCCGGCACACAAATGAAGCGTAATGAGAACGCGGGTGGCGACCAAGGGGAGGGAGGCGATTCGTGACCTCTCCTTAAAAACCAGAGTATACTCTTACATTGACTTAATTTTCTGCGCTGGGGGTAGATAACGCAGCTGGGGACTGTGTGAGCAGAGCTGAGAATCGCAGGGGAGGGCTGAGAATCAAAATTATTAGTGGGTAATTCGGTAAGAATTATCTTGTTAGGCGAGCTAAAATATAATTCTGTTCTCGGAGCTTGCGAGAATCAATAAATATTATTCAGCGATCAGGCTACAAAGAGAAAATTTCACAACAAAAGCTGAAGTTGAAGGAGGTTTTGGGAAAAAAACGTGGGTTGTTAGAACTGATGTGATGTTTTGTTTCTGAATCTTTGGGGTGTGTTCAGCAGTGCAGCTTTGTAATATTCAAAAGGGACGTTCCGCATGTACAAACAGCAGTGGTTATCCTACAAAACACGCAAAGAAAATACAACCCACCTCCATTCGGTGTTAATACCGCAGTGTCCAGCACTGGCTGATAAATTCCTGTCACCTCTGCTGCCATTCCTGCAGGTGACCATGGCTTTCCCACCTGGAGAGGGCTCCCTGAAGGCTTGGCATGAAGCACGTTGGAAGGACAATGGCAGCACCTGTCTGAACTCGGCTGTTAAGAATTGCATGGAGAAGTGCATGGAGATCACAGAATAATTGCTGATATTTTTAAATATTCATATCAGTCTTGGCTCTTAGACCAGGATTCCTGAGGCTGGAAAAGCCCTCCCAGCCCTTGGAGGCCAAGCCGTGCCCGATGCCCACCCTGTCCCCAGCCCAGAGCACTGAGTGCCACGGCCAGGCCTTCCTTGGACACCTGCAGGGATGGGGACTCCAAAGCTCCCTGGGCAGCCCCTGCCAAGGCCTGGCCACCCTTTCCATGGAGAAATTCCTCCTGATAGGAAATCCCGACTCTTCAGCCCCTTCCCAGCTCCGTTCCCTTCCCTGGACACGCTCCAGCCCCTCAAGGTCTCTCCTGCAGGAGCCAGAACTGGAGCCAGCCCTGGAGGGGCCTCTCAGTGCCCAGCACAGAGGGACAATCCCTGCCCTGCTCCTGATAATCACTTCCCTATCCCCTATTCCTCCATTTCGAATTAATAGCAATTAGAAATAACCACATACAGAAATAATTACCTATGCAAAGTGCTTGAGTGCAACCCTTCTGTTCTAGACATTATCAATCAGATATGACAAAAAAATGTGAAAAGGCTGTGATGAATGGAAACAATCATTTCCCTCAGTTAAAAAATGCATTTTAAAACAATCCAGTCCTTGTATTTCTCTCCCCTCCCACCCCGTGCCTTTGGTTACATCTTGTATGAAGCCTTAATTTCAAGGTAGCTCTGTTAGAAGAATCCGAGAGAGGACAAAAGGTATCTGCCTACTTTAAAAAGAAGTGAAAATAAGAACAGTAAGGAGATATTTTCATTTAGTGCCTGAGGAAGGACATCTTTACATGTGTTTCACTGGCACGGCAAATACCCCCAGGAACAAATATTTGGGCACGTGTGCATGAAGTGTAAACTGCACGTGTTTTATGGGACTGAGAAGTTCATCATATACATCCTCACTTAATTATTACTTAATTTTTTCATTCCAAGATGATTTTTTACTTCAGAAAAGTAACTCAACATTCACCCTAAGCTAAGGATACCTCCCTCAGGGGTCAGCGTATTTAGAGAGCATCCAGATTGATCACAGTATTCATCTTTCAGTCCAAGGATTTCCACTGGATTAAGAAGCTGCTCTCTCTCCCATTCACATCCCAAACTAAACTCCATAGCATGGAACATTTTCACCGGAGTTTCTCCATAAACTTCCTCGGCTTATAGAATAAACTCATTACAAATGAATCCTGAGTAACTGCAGTTTAAGATTGCACACAAACGACCTTTTAACAAGGAACTTCCACTCATACCCTTTCCACTTTCCACCAGTTTTAGGAAATGTCTCCTATTTGTTACGACTCCTCTTCTCCACCTTTTCTGGATGGGAGCAAAGGAGGAAGCAAAAGCTGCACCCTGAATCTCAGGCCTTCACTTTGGAGCACAATTATGTGTCACAGTGGGCTTCAAATTTCCTCCAACGCCCTTTCTTTCCAAAATCACCAACTGCTAAGTGCTCAAAGCCTCAGTTAAAGGTATCTCTAAGCCATCTGTTGGTTTTGGGAAGAAGGCGATTCCAGTCTCCCCACACGACCAGTAATTCCTTGTGCGATGGGAAACAGCTGGATCCAAGCCAAAAGAGGGGATATTCCGCAACCTGGGAGTGTTAAAAGAAAGAACAGACTTAAAACAAGATTCCTGCACAAACATAAGAGGCGAGGAATTGCGAAAGGAAAAATTCAGACTCTGGCTAGAGGGGCAGACATCAAAAATATGGCCCAGGCCTCACGGAGAGGCTTGAAAGAAGCATTTTTATTCTAAAAAAGCATTCCAGATGAAACTGTGGCTCTCCATATCATGGCCTGTGCTAGAGCATCCTGCTGCACTTGGCACAGACACCACTTTTCACAGTCAGAATGCCACGCTAAATAATAACTACACCTCAGCTCATCAGGGAATTTCTACCAGAAGGGATGGCGACAAAACCAACACAAAACCAGCGGCTCTTCACAGCCACTGGGCAAACTCAGTGCGGGTACCCGGCTATCAAAACTCTCTAAAATTCAGGCAGATTTTCTTCTTCAATAATTTATTGTGGATAAAAACACGATAAAAAAACCTCTGAGGCAAAATTTCCATAACCAACTCTTGTTGCCCAGTGGCAACGCCGCGGTTAAAGGATCAGGTTCTGCTCTCACTGGTGAAAGGCTCATTCCTTCTGAAGGCAGAAATTTTAATTCCTTCCTACATCAAAGGCAGTGTCTTTCCATATAACAGCCCTCGATGGATTTCTTTCCCATGAACTCATCCGTGCAGCGATTTTATTGCATTTAAGGAGCAACTTTTATGTCTTTATATACTCTGTCGTTGGGAAAGGTAAACTTTGTATGCACACAATGCTCGTTATGAATCCCTCGTGTCTCCTTTGAAGCTGGTTCCTCTCACCCACAGACAGTGAGAGAATCCCAGAGTGGCTTGGGTTGGAAGGGACATTAAAGCTCATCCAGTTCCATGGGCAGGGACACCTTCCACTGTCCCAGGCTGCTCCAGGAATAAGCAGTTTTTCTGATGGTAACTTGCCATTATTATATAAAGCGTGATTGTTTAATTCAACTGGGTTCACCTAAAGAGGCTTTAAGTTGCAGAACAAAAAGAATCCTAAAATTACAGAGTGCCAGGAGCCATCAGCCAGAAACGGGGAGGGAAAGAGGATCAAGGGGGAGGCTGAGAAGTTCAAGAATAGATGGTCTAACAAGAGATTCTGCTTTTTTTTGTCTGCTGTAACTGACTTAAACACACAGGCCAAGACAGCTCGAAACTCACGTTACAAACTATTTCTCTACTCTATCCTTAATGTATCTTCAAAACATTTTGGTTTTCTTCAGGTTCAGTCACAGAATCCCAGAATCCCTGAGGCTGGAAAAGATTTTCAAGGTCATGGAGTCCAAGCGGTGCCCGATGCCCACCTTGTCCCCAGCCCAGAGCACTGAGTGCCACGGCCAGGCCTTCCTTGGACACCTGCAGGGATGGGGACTCCAAAGCTCCCTGGGCAGCCCCTGCCAAGGCCTGGCCACCCTTTCCATGGAGAAATTCCTGCTGCTGTCCAAGCTGAGCCTCCCCTGGCCCAGCCTGAGGCCGTTCCCTCTCCTCCTGTCCCTGTTCCCTGGCAGCAGAGCCACAAAAGATAAAGAACAGAAACAGTGTTACATGGGAATTTCTTTTTTTGTCTTTATATTAAGCTATTATAACATTCAGACCAAATATTGTTAGGTGAATATAGACACTACATTCATTCCTGACAGCTCAGACACCTACATTCAAATGAAATATTCAAATTACAGATTTATGTAGTTGAATTCATAAGGTTCTACCTACATACGGCAAGTTTCCTGAAAGGAAAACCTCCAAAATTAGAGCACATCTGAACTCCATAAAAGACTTCACTACTCTTTCAGGGAGCAGTCAAATTTAGACATTTATAGGCTTTGGGGGACAAATCTACCTGAAACAGTTTGAACTCTCGCAATTCAAATGCGAATCCAAATTTTTTATTGTTGTAAAATCGTTATATACATATTGTACTCATAAAAGTTAAAGCAGAAGAGGTGAGTAGCTGTAAAATATTTAATTTCCTGATATTTTTAATTGTGATGGTTTAATGAATCTACAAGTAAAAAGTGGATTACAATTAAAACTTCTCTTGCATTTCAATATGAAGTAGACACTACATATTTTAAACTAATCCACAAAGTAAAAAAAATCCATTTCTGTGCTTGACTTTTTGAAACCATACAAACACGCCGTGCTAATAAATACCAAAAGCTATTACCAAACCATCAGAGATTTGTTTTCAAATTAAAAGAATCATTTCAGCAAGGTACAGCTGCAACTCAGTGACACTTTCTCTGTATTTCCAACACTTTTTTTTTTTTTATTAGATGTCCTTATCCTGCTCTTGCTGTAACATTTCCCCACTGAAGTCTCCTGCCCTTTTTTGTGTGGCTCCAAATAAAACATATGATTTATCCATACTGGTCCAACACCAGCATGGCCCACGACTGCGGGTTTTTTTTCCACGTGCATTTATTTTGTTTTAGCAACGCTGAAAACTCCCCAAGGAAGAGAAAAAATAAATCAAATCGCGCCGTGTTCCCGACCGCTCCCACTGCGCAGCTCCGTCGGCGCTTAAAAGGAGGGAGGAATCTTTTTGTCACCCTGCAGGTTCCCAAAGCAGAGTTGTGCCATTTGCAAGCTGCAATTGGTTAATGAAGGTAAATTTAATTAGCTGCACTTCCTTGCAGATCCCATCAAACGCCACCATTTGATGTATTCTGTCCGAGGAGCGAGTCCCCTCCAGCTGGCCGAGTGCCACAAAGAAAAGGCAGCCCCGCTCACGGCTGGGAACTGAAATGAGCTGTTTTAAGTGGAGCTTTTCTTCCATTTTCTGAGGCTGCACCGCTCTGACCTTCCCCAAATCAATCCTCTGCGGATTAACATGTAAAGCAGTGTCGAATTAATTTCAGAAAGCGAATATGAGATCAGCCCTGGGCTCGTACAAAACAGCCCAAACCCTAAACACACTAATGCCCCGAGCCGCTCAATGGGAAGCTGTCAATAAAAAGAGGGAGGGGGTGGTTAGGAGGATTTGGAGCGTGGAGCAATCTATCAGGCTGGTTAGAGCTTTGCCTACTTCTGGGGCATGGCTAATGCATTCCTCTGGAAGTTAATCCCATTTCTAAAGACCCTCCCGTGAGGAGCACAGAGGCCGTGCCGAATGAGAACTAAAATGCATTAAAATTCTCAGCCACGTCACCAAAAGGCACACGGGGAGATCCTGAGGGGGGACAATGAGATGGTTCATTAAAAGTGCAAGGTCTCAGAGAAGAGACTCGCGGTGCTCAGTCTTTTCTGAGGCACCTGCGGGCAGCTTCACCTCTTAGAAACTCTTAAAAGCCCCAAAATTAGAATTCTGCTTGTATTAATGGAAATAGAAATTGCCACAGTTTCCATGACGTTGCAAATCTACTGTAAAAGAGGAGAGTGGAGCCTCCTTTACGCCAATATTTTATGCACAAAACTTCCTTAGTACCTGTTACAGTGATGCACCATTCAATTATGTTTGCTTGTACTCCCAAAATAAATAAATTATCAAGTTATTATCTGCGAGTGTGGCACTTTTTAGACACCCATGGTGAGTTTTACAAATTCCAGTGATGTCAATGGATGTTCAGTCTGTGTGCCATGGTCCAGATACTCAATTTTCAGAATTTTTAATTGCATCTTGTCTCTAAATCAGCATAAATTAAGCAAAGAAACAGCTGAAGAGGCCAAATATCATCTGGATATCTTGTGTTCCGCAGGCAGCAGCATCAGAAGTCTCAAAGGTCAAAACCAGAGTCCTCACTCATCAGTAAAGACAGAAGATAAAAGAAAATGGGGACCAAGAGAAAAGAGGAATAGTTCACACTACACACATTCTTTTAGTACTTGAGAGAAGGCAGTGGAACCATTACTATCTGCAAAGAGGTGGTATCAGTCTTCATGAAACAAAATCATCCATTTCGAGATGAAAGGGATACCAAAAGGAAAGACAAACCTGTTGGCTGTCATTGAAGCTGAAATTTGCTTGGGAGAACCAAAGGCAAACCCTTTGCCTTGTGTAGACTGAGAACCTTTTGCTGTTTTCAGCTTCCAAAACAGGACAGAAGCAGGTTAAAAAGTGTGCACTGGTGGCACCAAAGTGTAAGGACTCAGCAGGAATCCTGGCAAAAAAGCACAAAACACTTCAGAGAACCGCACGGAAAACTTATTCTCTGTTATTTTTTCTACTCCTCGAAGTTTGGGAAGTGAAATTCATGCCCCTCACTCCTCATTAAAGAATCCACATCATAAAACTTCTCACCAAAAGTGAACTGTGTGCCACAGAATATTCCTGGATTACCAGATCCCAGAGGAAATCTTCCGGGATTGGAAGGCCCTGTTTCATTTCCAATCTGCTGAGATCTGACCCGGGATAAACTGGGGAAAACCAAGTGAGCTGAGTGTCATTCCCAGAGACTCCTCCGTGACCCCTTCACCGCCCGGATCCGCAGCCTCGCGCGGCGTCGCTTCCGACACGCCGGGATTTTGCTGGAGCTCCGCCGCCCTAAACTCGGGAAGGGAACGGAATTCACTCCTTTGGGCCAAAAGACTCTGGCAAAAAAGGGATTTTATGGCCGAGCTCGTACCTCATCTCGCCGGTTTTTAGGGAGCACTGCTCATTAAAATGCCTCCTCGACATCGGCGCGCAAACAAATTCCGGGAGCGATTCCGGGCGGGCGATTCCCACTCGAGGCGGGGAGGGATTTGTGCCACCACATTTTGCTAAGCCCTCACACAACGCACTTTCACTCGGGTCTGCTTTTGTGATATAATCCTGCAATCAGCACACAAGCACCAGCCTGGAGATACTTTAGGAGAAGATGGAAAATCCAAACTAACACTTTCTGCTATTTTCTGACTGCCACAAACTGACCTACTTAGGAGATGAAAAAAAAAAAAAAAAAAGTGTTTTAATGCACTTTTTTCCCCCCTCAACAAAAATGACGTCCATTTAGGCCTTTCAAAAAGGGAGCTGACGGGCTAGAGGAAGATTGCAATGTTGACATTAAAATGTGTCCTGCTCTGAAATCCCAGGAAATGAACCAAGCACAGTTTCCACAATGCAATGGATTGGCCTAAGTTTGCCTGAGTTTAATGGGATAAAGTCTCTGCTCGCTGAAATAACTGAATCATGAGAAAACAGCTACAAAAAGAAAGGACATTAAGAAAGGAACAACTAAGTAAAAAGTGAAAACTACATGAAAAGTTCATTTAGGATTCAGTGTTGAAATTAAAAACTAAGACCTGGCTTCCCACTGAAAATCCTAAGCTGAATAGCTTTTAACACTCCCTTCCACCCAGAAAACAAGGTAATGGCTTTCTCATTTTATTCACATATTCATTGTTCATATATTTTATAACTTTAAAAAGTTATAAAACTGACAAAATTCCAGTCATTTTAAACTATTTCATGACAGAATCCTAAGGCCAATTCAGTGAAGGCAACAAAACAAAATACTGCAGCTCCAGCTCACCGCTCTTTGTGCTGTAGGTGTTTTTGTGGCAGTGTTTATGCTCACGTAGATTAAAAAATATTTATGCAGAATGTCTCAGTCTTCCAGAATTTCCAGATCATAGCCTTCATATTTTTTTTTCAATTCTGAAAATTGGTTATTATTGACCAAAAGCAGACAGGACAATAAATGGAATGAATTTGTCCTGCGTAGCAAACATGCACCAGCTTTACTTAAAATACCCCTAAAAATAAGAAGTTGGTAAGAATTTGGCTCTGCAAAATCTTTTACATCCATTTCTTTCCATAAAAGATACCAAGCTGGAACCCGCAACTTTTATGAGATGCGATCGTGAAAGAATCTGGTGAGAAAACCTGAAAAAATCGGCGAGAAGAAAATATGGAAAAGTTTTCTTCAGGCAGCGCTGAAGCTGCACAGTACAACTCCCAAAATGAAATAAAGATTAGGTGAGAAGGCAAAAATTGAAAAATAGGAGCCTTTTAGTCTAAAGTCTGAAAAGAAAGAAAAAGGAATAGAAATTATGTCTTTAATAAAATGCTGTTTATTCTGAACTTGGTTTTTTAAGGGAGAGGCAAAGAAGTAGGAAGGAGAACAGTATTTTTGAATAATTTGCATTAATAAGATGGGAATTGCATTGTGGACTTGAGATGTGTCTGATATTCCACAAAAACTACACCATGTCCTTGGAAAGGGAGCTCATGGGAAATGCTTTATTTTCTCATAGCCTAAAAGCCACACACAAAAGGTGAGTTTTTTCCTGGACTTACAGAATAATGTTGTGCTGCAGAAAAATCAGTGATTTTGTACAACTGGGCTGAAAAAATCACATTTTGAAGGGAATTTTCCTGCTGCTGGGAATGTGGCAGTGCTAAGCTGACAATGTATTTTTAAGTGGTAACTCTCAGGGCTGAATGGAATTAGGAATGAAAAGGCTGTGCTGCTACTGAGGAAGTCAAAACTGCCCTGACTGAGAAGATAAAGCAGGTCCAGGAGGTACTGCCCACAATAATCCATCCTAGAAAAATCACGGATACACAGAAAGACTGTGATCTTTTATGGAAAAGGATTTTCAGGCAGTTATTGCCAAACAAAAACTATAGAGATAGATACAGATATAAATACAAATATAAATATTAATATTAATATCCAACATAATTTCATTTTTTCACCCTTCTATTGTTCCAGGGAAATTCAAGCCTGTACTTTCAGAAGTCTGTAGATGTTAATGGTCTCATAATTTTCAAGACTCATCTTTTGGCATTGCCTGTCATTTTGCACTTACTTTCTCATCCCAGAATATCAATTATTATCAGGTTATGAAGATAAGCCACTTACAGGAAATAAACTGCCACTATCACCGTGAGGAAGGGGGTCACCCATCCCAGGAAGGGTTACTGAGCTGCATTTGGTAAAAGCATGGCCCCAGTTACAGGAGATGTCACGTGAGAGGCTCTCAAGGCACTTTGCCTGTGCCAGGCCTTGCAAAAACGTTCCTGATTGCACAGAATCCCAGCATGGTTTGGGTTGGGAGGGATCATCCAGTGCCAGCCCTGCCCTGGCAGGGACACCTCCCACTGCCCCAGGCTGCTCCAAGCCCCAGTGTCCAACCTGGCCTTGGACACTGCCAGGGATCCAGGGGCAGCCACAGCTTCTCTGGGAATTCCATCCCAGGGCCTCCCCACCCTCCCAGGGAACAATTCCTTCCCAAGATCCCATCCAGCCCTGCCCTCTGGCACTGGGAAGCCATTCCCTGTCTCCTGGCCCTCCATTCCTTGCAAATTGTCTCTCTCCATGTTTCCTGGGGCTCCTTCAGGCCCTGCAAGGCCACACTGAGCTCAGCCCAAAGCTTCTCCTCTCCAGGCTGAACAATCCCAGCTCTGCCAGCCTTTCCTCCCAGCAGAGCTGCTCCATCCCTCTGCTCACCCTGCTGCCTCCATGGACTCTCTCCAGCAGCTCCAGCTCCTTCCTGTGCTGGGCCCCAGGGCTGGAGCAGCTCTGCAGGTGGGCTCTCCCCTGAGCACAGGGGCACAATCCCAATCCCTTTCCTGCTGGTCCCTCCTCTGGGGATTCAGCCCAGGATGCCGATGGATTTCAGGGCTCCCAACACTCACTGATGGCTCCTGTCCAGATTTTCACCCACAAGAACCCCCAAATCCTTCCCCCCACGGCTGCTCCCAATGAATTCATCTCCCAGTCCGTGCTCAGGTCTGGGAGCGCCCTGATCCAGGAGCAGCCTCAGGCATTGGGAACTGTTGAACTCCATGAGGTTCTCCTGGGCCACTTCTCCAATCTCTGTTGCATTTCCCAGCTGCACACGGGAGCCTGCTCCCACAGAAACCCAAACACTCTCCAAAGGGAAGTAAAAGCAATCCCTGCCAATGGAATGCACCTTCCCAACGATCCCCACATGGCTGAGGGATTTTGATACTGAGCAGAAAGAAGGGATCTGTGCAGAAAATCCCCCAACCCACAGCTGCCACAGCACATTCCTACTGTGCCACAAAGAGGGATCTACTCCCTTCCCACCCCAAAGCTGCCCAGGCACGTATGAACCCCCAAGACACAAACTCAGTGTCATCCTCTTGGAAGAATTTGCTATTTTGAAGGATTTGGCTGCTAAACCGAACAGTTTTTTGCTCTGCTGTAAGAGCTGGGATTGCAGGGTGGATTTAATTCAGTGCAAGTGTCAGGCTGCTGATGAATTGGATAAATGTTGCCAGATAAAGCTGCTTGTTTTGGTGCTCAGTTATTAAACAGCAACACGGCCAAGCAGCAAAAACCTGATACCATTTTGATATGCTTTATGCTGCTGCATGGAAAAACTCTTTTATGAGTGTTGTTTAAAGCAGATAAAAACTGAATGTGCTAAACACATGGGCAGAACAATCTCTCCCAACCAGCTTAACTGGGGTGATCAGGAGCAGATTCTCACTGGTGTCTGCTGGTTTTTAATGACATACTTGTCAACATGTAACCTTAGAATGCAGACACCATGGTAACAGTTTTAACACAGTCTCTTTAGAGAGAATAATTGTGTGAAGCACAAATAGAAACATCTTGACTCTTGTAGTCTTTTAATCCACTTAGAGAAATGCTTTTCAATCCATCAAGCAGCGTTTTCTGGATCTTGTTGAACATCTGTCTTGGAATTACTTGGAATAAAAGTCTAAGCAGGTCCACCCACGCTGTGTTTGCTGTAGCCCTTAAAAGGAGCATTTAGATATAATACTTTGATATGAGATTTGAGCTGAAGAACACTACACAGAAAGAATTACGAAATTCTCTTGGTAATGTAATAATAAAACCACGTTGAAGCTGTTCCTGTGCACTGAAATTCCCAAACACGTGCATTCTTTTAGGTGTGCGAGTGGCTCCAGTGCTTGGCATCTTGGGAAAATCATACACCGAGGTGCAGGAATACACTCTGTGCATTCCAACACATCTCCACCCATGGAATCCTGGAATGGCTTGGGTTGGAAGGGACCTCAAAGCCCATCCAGCCCCACCCCTGCCATGGGCAGGGACACCTTCCACTGTCCCAGGCTGCTCCAAGCCCCAGTGTCCAACCTGGCCTTGGGCACTGCCAGGGATCCAGGGGCAGCCACGGCTTCTCTGGGAATTCCATCCCAGTCCCTCCCCACCCTCGCAGGGAACAATTCCTTCCACAGATCCCATCCAGCCCTGCCCTCTGGCACTGGGAAGCCATTCCCTGTCTCCTGGCCCTCCATTCCTTGCAAATTGTCTCTCTCCATGTTTCCTGGGGCTCCTTCAGGCCCTGCAAGGCCACACTGAGCTCACCCCAAAGCTTCACTGCCTGCCCATGAGGAAAGTCCCTCTCCAGCTCTCCTGGAGCCCCTTCAGGCCCTGGCAGGGGCTCTGAGGACTCCCTGGGCCCTTCTCTCCTCGCGGTGAACACCCCCAGCCCTCCCAGCCTCTCCCAGAGCAGAGGGGCTGAAGCCCCTCAGGATCCCCTTGGAAGTGAGGGGAAGGCTCTTCCCCGTCAGTGAAGCAGTTGCACCCCCAGCCCCACACAGGATGCTCTTTGTCTCCCTGACCCCACAGAAATTCCATTTCCATGCTGAAATCATGTGAAAATGCACCAGAACTGGCCTTTCCTCTGATATTTGCTCTCTGTTAGTTAAATCATGGGCGAGCTTTTAGCAATAACAATACCAAGGACTACGTTTGCTGCATCTTTAGCGTTCATCTGCTACAGAGATTTTTCTGCTTAACACATTAAAAGCGGGTAAAGAAATAATTTACTTTATTTAATTCTAAAAAATCCTGTGTTTCACTTAAGGGAATTAGTGCCTTAAGCAATAAACACAAGTATGCAATAAATGGCATATGTGGGATCTATTAACCGAAGTGCTGGACTCTGCCATCTGAATAATCCCCTTTCAGAGTTTCATTTTTAAAAGTTTGTATGTAAATGATTGCTCAGAGGGTTTATTTATTTTAAAAAAAGGAATTAAAATAGATGTTACAGTACTGGGGTTTGTGATGTTGCTGCTCTAACTTTTGATCCCCTCAAAATTCGCTTTCCCACCCTCAGAAAAATTATTGGGAGTGTGAAGTTGTGTCAGCGCAGGAATTGTCAGATAAAGCAGGAATGCACTCGAAGCTCCTGCACGACCTATTTCTAATTTATAGGAATAAAGCAGCTCCAAAGCGTTTCTAACTCGCCCTCTCCTTTCTTCTGTTTCTTCCGTAAGTTTTGCAAAAATTATTAATTTTCTACATTTAATACATCCAGACAGAGATAGTAATTCCCATTATAGAACTGCAGCAGTGGCTCACAGTGATCAGGACAAGATTGGTCTCCTTGATTAAAATAAGAATAAATTCTGCCCTAAACATTAAATATTTTACCATTTTCTCCGTACCTTGTGTAAAATGTAATACATTTTACCTCTGTATATAATGTAATACTAGGCACTTTAATATAAGTTTAAAAACTATTACGTCAAACATTCCTTAGCTAAGAGCATCCTCAATTATACACAGAAAATGAATTGTTTGGGTTTGTCCTTTTCTTCCCTTAAATGCCTTAATGGATAAGAAAGTATTTTTCAGCACTCCACAAAAGAAAAAAAAAATCAAATGAGCAGGGATTATAGCAACAAGCATCAATGTTAATTCAGAAATGGATTAACAATTACAGATTTGAAGCACATTAGCATTGATCCCCAGCATGAAATAGTTGTGATCAATAAGTTAATCTGTAAATTTGATTAATTGAGTAAATCCTGTTTACTAAAGTATTCCATAAGCATAATCTACAAATAGAAGAAGGTGAAAATCCTGCTTTTAGCAAAAAAACAAATTTCAGAAGTATCACGTCAGTGTTTGGACAGGAATGGAAAATTTTCTCGTTCCAAATTGGGTTCCCACAGGGATACCAAAACTTCACTCTTGGTTGACAAAATACAAACCAAAAAATTCTCTGGATGCCACAGGGATGGGACTGACACTGAGTGAAATAAAAACTACAGAACACGGCGACAACCTCTCATGATTTTGGATTTTGGTGGGTTTGTTTTTCCCCTAAGAGCTTGTCCATCCACCAAGTTGTACTGCTGGACAGGAAAGGGAAATAGGAAAAATTACTGGAAAGATATCCTCAGACCTATTTAAGTCTGTTTATTCTAGGAATTGTATCAATCCAACTACAGTGGTTAAAAAAAACAAATCCTGCCCCTGACTGACAGCTTTAAATAGGGCAAAACTGTTTAGATCAAACCTTGGTATTGAATGGGAGCCTTGAAACTGTGTCAGTAAGTGCTGCTAATTAGCAATAATTGAAGCATGGAAATAATAGGGAGTGAAATATTGTATTTAATTAAAAAAAAAAAAAAGAGAGAGATTTAATGAAGAATAAATTTAAGTCTTTTTTCTAGCTGTAGATAAGAACATTTTGCTAAGTTAAAAGGATGCAAACTTTCATTTTTACCTGCAATTCTAAGTTGTGTGGTGGAAGTCGAAATGGTTCCACTTCAAAAATTATGGAATAATAGCCTTAAGGAAGGCAGTTAAAAGAATGTCCCTAATGGAAGGAAATCCAGAATAACTCAGTGTACTCCACACGGAAATGTAGAAATATTTAAATTCTTTTGTTCTGGGAGAAAACACCACTTGATTTTTCTATGCAATCACCTCTACAAACCCCCAAATAGTGGAACTGACAGGCCTTGAGACACAACAGATCCCATACTATGAAAATCCAGAAAAAAAAAACAAAAAACCTGTCATGACATTCGAGATCCTCAAACACGGGGAATGCCAGGAATATACGGAAAAAAGATCCTTTGTCATTCTCTTTGTGAAAAGAAACCATTTTGAACAGCAAAACTCAACAGGAACTGACATAAATAAATACAATATTCAGCCTGCTAAATATTTGTCCATCCAGCTATAACTCAGTTTACAGGCTCCCTAAAAGACAGGTGAAGTTTTCCAAAAATTTGGGATATTCCAGCAACCACCTGCACCCAGGGAAGTCATTGAGCCAACCCCATCTGATGGAGACGGGAAGATTTTGGAAGTGGATCATTCTTCCAAGCAACTTTTGGGATTAATTTTTAAATATGTGCATAAAATCCTCGTGGCTGGCACATTCAATTTTCCCCGCAATTCAAGGAGCTGAGATTTAAAACTTTCTCGAAGACTTCTGCTAAAAACTGGAATTGCATTTTACCTTGACTCTTGCTCTGAAACAAAATCTCCCCCAAATCTCTGACAGAACAGAAAATATTCTGAAGTCCCACGTCTCCTCCCAGCCAAAGCAGAACATGTGAGAATAACTAAGAATTAGTGAGATCAACAGAGGTCAAAACTACAGAAAGGGATGGGGATTTTTACACATTGCAAGAGCTGTTTTCTCACAGAAGTGCAATTTTAGGGAAATTTGCAAGTCAGCTGCAATCAGGAACATTTTGTCAAGGTGTATAATGAACGCTACTGTTTTCCATACATGAAACCATGAAATCCTATACAGTCAGGGGGACTTTCTACTCTCAACACTCAAAATTGCTGGTTATTCCCTCTACAGCATTTTCCCCCTTTTTTTTTTTTCCCCCCTAGGAAAGCAGCACATAAATTAAAAAAAA
>VZRN01000635.1:42846-75403 GCA_013397935.1 Dasyornis broadbenti | reverse complement strand
TAAAAAAAAAAAAAAAAAAAAAGTTAATTACCTCCTAAAAAAACAAAAGCTGTCTGAAGCCATAATACAAATATATTGCTTATTGAGGTACTTCACCATCTCCCAGCTTTTTAAAATAATATTTAACCTCGTGTGTTTGACTCTGGAGGAAAAGAGAGTTCATGTTATTAGTTGATGTCACCTGATTTGATGTATTTGTAAATCCATGAAGGCAACTTGGTTCCAAATGGGAATTCAGCATCTCAGAATCAAGGAAGTGTCCAGTGCTCAACGTTTTGCTTATCAGACGAATGAGAACAGGAATCGCTTTAAATCTGGCCTAACCTCCTTTGGCTGCTCCTTTCTGCAACAATTCCTTAAGTGCAACCACGAATTTTGTGTGCGTAGTTTAAGATCTGGGGGTGAATTTTTTGTGCCACACGGAGTTGTGCATTAAGAGTTGGATTTGGAAATATAAATGATCAGTAACTCTGTTACTGTAAAGGAAACTTGCAAACAGTCTTATCTAAAAAAACAATAAGAAAAATCTATCCTTGTCCCATATTATTTCAGATTTTACAGGTTTTTGTTTCTGTTATTTTTCTGGCAACAACTTTATTTTTGAACATTAAAATAGTTCTTACACCCTAAATAATTTTAGAACTCTCAAACAACCTGCATCCAATAGTTTTTTTCCTTAAAGTAAGAAATAGATTAAATTCATCTTCAGTGCCCAGAGAAGCCAGAGGTGAAGAGAAAAAAATGTATATATGAATATATATATAATACACATATATAAAAATATATACATAATTTAAATATTTAAATATAGTAAAATTAAAATATAGAAATACATCTGTTTTTTAGACATATATATATAAAAAATATGATGACCCTGGCAGGATCTTTAGTGACCCACATGATGCTCACAGTGATGCTGTCACCGTTTCTCATCTGTACAAAGAGGTCTCTGAGAGCATCAACGATTTTCAATTACTTAATCTAAATCTAAAAAATAAAATAATCCAAATCTTTTAATCTAAAAAATAAAAGCTGAAATAGAAAAAAAATCTGATTCTCCTTCAGGATTAATGGAGGAAAAGGTGAAGGGATGGATATTTGATCTAAAGGATAACGACAGCATTTTACGTTTAAGAAAAAAGCGTGGAATTGTTGGATTAGAATTTGGCTCATCCATGGATCCAGCGATCACTTGTGGGTGGTGTTTATCAAATTATTTTAATATTCAGAAAGACATTCCCTTAAAAAGAAAAGGAAAAAAAAAAAAACTCGAAGAGAGGAATTTACTCCATGAATGTTTCCCTTTGGTATTAGCACAGCACAAGTTTCCATTTATCGACGGCACTTGTGCAAACGGAGCAAGGAAACGTTGGATAAATATTCACGGCATTCTAAAGGATATTTCCATGTGCTGTCCCCTGGTTTAAAACCTGATGATCTTCACAGAGAAATGACATTTAGAATGAGTTTCACGATGAAGTCACGGGTGCCCAATACACGGAAATGCAAAGCATCAGCTGCAAACCAGGTCCCCGATAATTCCTGTCAGGGAGTCTGAATTTACTGAGGATTTATCCCCCAGGAAAGGCTACACCTAAAAGTGAAGCAGCACTTTGCAAAACCACACTGAATTCAGACTTAAGAAACCCTTGGAGTTCTCACAATAGAAATATTTCCAGTCTTATTTCAGGCACAAGCATGATTTACTTGAAAATTTGGATTAAATTTAGATTAGCCCAGTATAAACCAGAAGGCTGAAAAACCCGGCAAGTAGAAAAGTGGTTTTTTCCAATGAAACCAGGAAAAAAATTGTTTTAAAAGCTGAACTGCACATATTTACCCAGAAAGTACTAAATCAACTGCTAACTTTGAAAATATATTTTAATTAGGAAGGAGAGACACTGGAAATTACTTCCAGTAGTTTCAAAAGTGCCTCTGTATCAGGCTGCTTTTCATAACGACATTCTCTATTTTTTACATTTGTCTATATAAATAATCAAAAAATGTCTCTCTTTCAAGAAATCAAATCTATTTCCTTTTGGCATCTTTAGAGAAAACCTGTTTCATTACAATCCCTTCACGTGGATTTCAGCTCCACATAAAGGGTGGGAAACGAGCTGGTTTGCATTCGGACCGTGGAAGGAAAACGGGACTTGAGAGATTATCCAAGTTCTTTAAAGAATCTTTGCAGCAACTGAACTGAGAAAATTTGTTTGTGGAAAATGAGCTTCTGTAAAAAAACAACACAGCAGAACATTCTTGAGAATGGTGTTGCTGGCAGAAAATAAATAACACGTTTTTGCGCTCTTGTCTTTAATTTGTTACACGGACTAAAACTCCAGGGAAGAGGGGATGCGAAAAGTTCCTTTAATTCGTTGTTTCAACCCAGAAACCCGAGGGGAAAAGTGAAGGGCTCTCACTAATGGCAGCCCTGGATATTCCTTGGATGGAAAAGGCAACTGGGAGAAACTGCCCAGAGCAGCTGTGGCTGCCCCTGGATCCCTGGCAGTGTCCAAGGCCAGGTTGGACACTGGGGCTTGGAGCAGCCTGGGACAGTGGGAGGTGTCCCTGTCCATGGCTGGGGCTGGAATGGGATGATTTAAGATCCATTCCAACCCAGACCATTAATTTAACGTGCCAGGTAGCAAACGTCTGTAAAAACTTAGTCCTGCACCTCAAGTTACATTCCACAGTTGAACTGCAGCACCATTAGAACCCCTTTTCCTAAAATTCCTCCCTCCCCTACTCTCAGGAAGCACAGCACCTACGGCACTGTCCAAAGGATGGAGCGAAAATCCATTTATTTACACAAACTCCAACTGATGCAAAACCCAGGGGTCACCTCCCAGCTTTGAAAGGACACGAGGGATGATTGTGGAAAGCTCCTGCGCTTTGTAGAGGCTGCTCTGGGATCCAGCAGAGCATTCCCAACAAGATTCCCCTCTTTGGGAAAGGGGCTATTCCTCTGCCAGCGACTTATCTCCAAAGAAATCCACTTGGAAACGGAGTGGAAACTTCACTGGCAGCTTCACACAGCCCTGCCCCAGTTGCATTTTCCATATTCCATTTTACAAAGTAGGAGTCAAAGAATAACTTTCAACTTGCAGTTTATTTAAAAAGAATGAACCCTCCCGAGGCCAAAGCTGAGCCTCCCCCTGCCCAGTGCCGTAACAATCCCTCTGAAAGCAGGGCTGTGTAAACTGAGCAAGCAGACAGGTTTTTGTGTTCTCACACAAATGGAAACTATGTCCTATAAAAGAACTTTAATGGCCAAATGACACTGCCTTTTTTTCTTTTTTTCTCTGTTTTTTTTCCCTGCAGCAGCAGCAGAGTTTAAAATTTTCTTCCTTTCATTTTGCCTTTTTTTTCCACTCGGAACACACATTCTATCATGAATCTGAGCAGCACAAATGGACAAACCCCATCAAAAGTTTCAGCTGCACTCAGCATTTCTTTCTTTTTTTTTTTTTTCCCACTTTCTACAGTGTTGGTGATGTATCAGCACAGCAAAGCCTTTTTTTTTTTCTTTTTTTTTTTGGTAAGACTTCACAAGGGAAAAACTCTTACATTCGGTGGAAAAACTTTCCTCCTCACAAAAGAGATGTTGTAGAATTTACGAAAACAAAAGTGCCAATAAGATTTCGCTTTAATACCCAGGAGAGAAACACGATCATCTGCACCAATAAGAAAAAGATGCCTGCACGAGGTGCTCTACTAATTACAGCTGCTTTGGTGGGCAATATCCCCGGCGAAACAGATGTTAGGGACCTATTAACAAAAGTTTTTCAAACATCTGCTTACAATTTTAAGGCAATTGTAAATACAGCACAGAAGGTCAATTGGGCTCATTAAGGTCTATGTGCAAATCTACTGCTGCAGGTTTCTTTTTAGCTAATACTGACTTTTTTTAACACAGGAAATAGAGTTTAATAGCAACTTGTGTCAATTTTGATTGTGATTTCATACAACAACAAACAACAATCGCATGCCCTGTGCTTCACCAAATAACCCATTTTCCTTCCTCTTTTTCCTCTCTACCTACAGCACACTGCCACGGTTCCATGAGGTAAAGGAAAGGTTAGAAATTGGGCAATTACAGAGAAATGATTGATTTTACTTTTAAACACCAATTATGGATCTTGATAGGAAATCTTCAGTTGTTGAACCAAAGAAAAATGAGTTTTGATTACAACGCATGGTTACGAGATGGAAATTATTCTTTCAAGTGTCAGAACAAAACACAGATGTTGAGTTGGTCTAAAACATTGGAAATCATGGAATGGTTTGGGCTGGAAGAGATCTGAAAAATCATCCAGGGGTGGGCAGGGACACCTTCCACTGCCCCAGGCTGCTCCAAGCCCCAATGTCCAACCTGGCCTTGGACACTGCCAGGGATCCAGGGGCAGCCACAGCTTCTCTGGGAATTCCATCCCAGGGCCTCCCTACCCTACCAGGGAACAATTCCTTCCCAAGATCCCATCCAGCCCTGCCCTCTGGCACTTTGAAGCACTCTTCATCAGCCTTCCTCAGCCTGGAACCATCCAGTAACGGTTTTGTGATGAACTGCTCCTGCCAAAATCCCCTGATCCTGGACTCGGCGACGGCGCTCAGGACCCGCAGTGCTTCTATCGCGGATTTTAATCAACACGCCAAAATCCAGGATACCAGCTTGGAGTTTTCAAGACTGGTTCTCCTGGAAGCCATGCACGGAAGCTGCTGTCTTGAGTTACATCTTGAATCAGCCTGGAGACTGCTGGATGCCCTTGGATTCCTGGCAGTGTCCAAGGCCAGGTTGGACACTGGGGCTTGGAGCAGCCTGGGGCAGTGGAAGGTGTCCCTGCCCATGGCACTGGATGGGCTTTGAGGTCCCTTCCCACCCAAACCATTCCATGATTTTATGACTCTGAATTAAACCAGATCTGTAACAGTCAGCCCCTCTGTGCAAAGGGCCCAAACACGAGTAACCTGCAGCCCAAAGGCTTCCTGAACCACTTCCTTCACATTCCCAGGAACCTGTGTTCCACCTGGAACTATATCAATTATACATGGGAAAAGTTCTTTGTAATACAGAGGCCTGAAAGATTTATATACAGAATATATTTATGAAAAGCAGAAGGAAAAATGCTCTGATGTAGAGAAAATCACAGGATTAAAATCACAGCTTTCATCCTTACAATCAAGTTCGTAAGTGCAGATCTATTAAGAACCAGAATGAATGATTTTGGAAAAAAATGTATTTTAAGAAGGCAATTCTATCGCTACCTCTTAGAATTCACTACAGGAAAATTGATGATTCCACAGCAATTAAAAGCTTCTAAATATTGCGGCTTGCACCGAATGTGAAGAAGATCCTACTTTGAGCAATTTTTCTGCACATTTTAAAGAAAACCCATCTTAGGAAATAAACATTGAAACAGCACCTCCTACTACCAGTAGTAGTACCCAGTTGAAATTATTAAATATAAATTCAGTATAACAGAGACGAAAGTGTAAAACCTGCAAAGAGTTCTTTGTATCTGCAGCCTTGAAGCTGTGCTCATATAGATCTGAAAAAGTGGTATGAGTCCTCCTTGTCCAAACAACAGCTAAATCTGAAAGCAAACATCAGAGCTCCCAGAAAACATTCCCATCAATAAAGACTTGACTTTGCCCAGCTTGGCCCAGTATTGCCTGCTTTCAAAACTTATCACCCTATCCATCTTCTCTCTCACTAGAAAGGATATTTTCAATGTCTTAGGACATTTTTTCCAAGTTATTTTCCCCTCAGCCAGCAATTAGAAGAGTCTAAATGGACTGTGGGTTTCTTTATTTCCTATAAAGGAAGTTGGTAGCTTCATTTTGTAGGGCTGAGGAGTCTGGAGATTACCAGGAATGACCTGTAAACGAAACATTTTGATTCATGTGGGTTTTTATCTTCAAGTTAAACTCAGCTGAGGAGAATATCATTAATTATACACTTGACATTGAGCAGGTAATAGAATCAACATCATTCTTTGTTTTTAAAAACCTACAACTCCATTGTGGCAATTCCAGAGACTCCAGGTCCATTTCTTACCAAAAAGATAAAAGTGACATAAACTACTCCATCTCCAACCTCGCCCTCAGAATTTATGGCACAAAACTGATTTTACTGAACTGTTTGTGATGTTTTTCTTGCCTGAGGAAGTGAGGGAGAAGAGAGGAAAAGGAGTAATGTTTCATCATGAGAACAGAGCTAGGAGCACCTACACATAAAGACTTAGGAGAGAAGTAAAACGATCATTACCACTTCCACCAGCTTTTAAACTTTCCCATTTCAGTACTGATTCAACTTCGCTTCTGCAGCTTAAATCAGGATGCCAAAGAAGGAAAAGTCCTTACATTTTATTAGGAGTTAAATGAAAAACGTGTCCCTTCATTACACCGCTGATACTCCTTGGATATTACTCAGTACCAGTTNTTGCAAAAAAATAACAAATAAAAAATAAAAAAAAAAAAAAAAAAAAAAAAAAAAAAAAAAAAAAAAAAAAGCATTTCCTTCCAAATCAAATCCCAGAAATCCCAAAGAAACTGGGTGTGGGAAATGCCAGGATTTAACCAGGAAAAACCCAGCACAAAGGTAACACTGATGATGAAAGGATTTGCTTTAGCCGAGGAGGACATAAAAGATGAAGTTCTACAAAGACCATTAAGTATTCACCAGCTCACTGCAAATTACACTAAACACTTGGTGAAGAAATACTTGGCAGATGTCAGCAGTGAGGAAGCCAAACATGTTCCTTACATTGAAGGATAATGTAACTACAGAGAGGGTTTGTTTTGGAACCATTTCCACAGCACAAAAATAATCTGGCCTCGTCTCCTGGCAAGGCTGGGTTTACCAAGGAAGAAACAAGAGAGAACCATGGCTACTTATGTGACAAATCCACATTTCTGCCATTTACAGACTCAGTACCACTCCTGAAACAAGATATCACACACGAATTTGGATAATAAAACATTAAGTTCTAAGGGAGACTGCAGCAGATCTTTGAAAACTCAAATATTTATGTAACCTCTTGTTTTCACAAGTGTTGTATAAACACCACTGCAGACACACAACCACTTTCTGCAGTTAAAATCTTCCATCTTTTGGACTCTGCTGCTCCCCTATTATCTCCTGCAGTTTGAAACTGCATTCCTAAGTGGGATTTACAAAGTGAAACCAGGACCGAACCCAGTGGAATCTGTGGCGTTATCTCCCCCTCTCAATCTCCAAGTTTCTTGCAGACCCTGCACTCATTCACCCCCAATTCTGAGAATGGCCGGCTCAGATCTTTAATGTTAAAATGAATGTACTTGAGGAAAACTATGCTTAAAGATGAGACAGAAATAGATCCTCGGCATAACTGACCAGGCAGATAAAGCATTTCCTCATGTTGGCATTTTTGATGAGGAATCTTTTTATTTGCTGTTGTTATCCGTGTGTTTGAAATCTCTGTTTCTTTTGGTTTTGCCTTCTCTCCTCTCAGCAAGGCACCATTTGCATCAGCCCACATTTAATAGGAAGTAAATCAACAGATTTTAAAACTAGAGGGTTCATCATGAAGCCGTAACACAGATTTTGCTCTGCTTCAAATTTCTGAAATAAACGCCTGAGTTTTTAAATGAAGTTGTCCACTACTGTCACCCACACAGCTACCAGGTTTCATGCAGCTTACTGAGACATGCAGTGAAAATGCTACTGACTTTTATTATTTTTACCATTTGAAAACAGCATGGCTCCAATCCAAGTAAAAGAAATCATCTCGACAGCTCTGCTCCTCTGGTAATTACATGGTTGTAAGAGTGGCAGCTTCTTGAATAAAACCTCACAACGAGGAGTTATCTGGAACTAATGCAAGCAAGGCAAATTTCTACTGTTATTTAGAATCACAGGATGGCTTGGGTTGGAAAGGAATTAAAGCCCATCCAGTGCCACCCCTGCCATGGCAGGGACACCTTCCACTGTCCCAGGCTGCTCCAAGCCCCAGTGTCCAACCTGGCCTTGGACACTGCCAGGGATCCAGGGGCAGCCACAGCTTCTCTGGGAATTCTATCTCAGGGCCTCCCCACCCTCCCAGGGAACAATTCCTTCCCAAGATCCCGTCCAGCCCTGCCCTCTGGCACTGGGAAGCCATTTCCCTTGTCCCATCACTCCAGTTCCCGATGAATCGTCCCTCTCCAGCAACGAAATGTCTGACCTTCTCCTCTGGCAGGGCAGCTGAATTTCCCAGGAATTTTCTCTTCTCAGACAGAACTCAACACCATCAGTTCTCTGTATTTACCAACAAAAAAAGGCACAGTGGCTGTATCTGACATTAAAAACACTTTCTGTTCAGTTAGCTGTATTTTCCCAGAGAATCAGACTGGTGCCTGCCTCGGCAATCCACAGATTTCTTTACAGGGAAGTGCTTCCCTCACGCGTGACATTCACTCCCACAAAAGGACTTGTGCTGTTCATGTCACATTAAACAAACCAGAGCTGCCACACACGGACCTTTTAAATTTTCTTTAAATTGTCAGGAGCAGCAGTGCCCGGGAAGGAAATATTGCATCCCTACCAAAACAACCCAAGGATGAAGCAGCACTTCCACAGTGGCTTCCAGCCATCCAGCCCCCAAACCACAGCGAGGAAATATTGTTTCCCTGGAGGAATTCTTTCCCGAGGTCTCTGCCGGAGCACTTCACGCTTCCATAATTCTGCCAGAAGTACTTGGCAGAGGTTGGAACACAAACATCAGGAATGGCAGCGACTGTGGGCTCCGAAACGTGGGCCTCTGGAGACTTCTGCTTTCTTATCCAGCAGTTTCCTGGTGTAGGGATGTGTCCAAGTGGGAGCTCCACTTGCCGGAAGCACAGTAGCCACTGACTATTCCTGAATCTCGGCAATGCTGCTATTTGGGCACATTTCAGGGGATGTTATGGCAAGGATTAAACATTTCAGGCCCCATTTCTCAGCGCCCGCAGAGCTTCCTGAAGGACCTGTCACATTTTCCCTCAGGAGAACGCCCACGGAGTTGTCCTGCCTGATTTGAGGGGTTTAGGGGATAATTCCTGAGCAAAATTTGAAAGCTGATGGAACCAGACCTACCAATGTCCCCTGTGCTTTAAACAGGTCCTTGGAATGACCAGAGACACCCCCAGGATACCTGAGGACACCTTCATTTATTGCTGCAGGCAGAAGCAGCTCCAGCAGCAGCAGCTCTGCGTGGCACTGCTCTGGAATTCAATTAGAACCTGGTACCAGAAACCCACTCCAGTTAGGAGGGGGGTGGCTCAAAGGCTGCAATTTGTATTCCTGCCCGAGCTGCCAAGGCCTTCTTCTTGCTCAGGACACAGAAATTCCATTTTCATCAACAGTACCGCGATCTTTTTGCAGTCACTTCAGCGCAAATCATCGAAGTCTCTTACCTTACAAATCAAAAAATCCTCTCTGTGCTATTTTGTAGAATCCACAGCACTGGAGGTCTACAAAGTACAGATCCCACTATGGCCTACTAAGAAAAACTCACTGTAACCCGTTTTTCACCGTCCTCCATAGAGTTATTCCCATAAACATAATTCCATTCACGTAAACTTTT
Source organism: Dasyornis broadbenti (assembly GCA_013397935.1). Taxonomy (NCBI): domain Eukaryota; kingdom Metazoa; phylum Chordata; class Aves; order Passeriformes; family Dasyornithidae; genus Dasyornis; species Dasyornis broadbenti. Next base: position 65,822 of record VZRN01000635.1, on the reverse strand, counting down.
GTTTTCCTCAGGATCCACATCTGTTACTTACAGAATTCATTTTCTCCATGTGCAGCACCACAACATAAATACAATTTAAAGACGCTCCCTGCCCATTACATTCAAAGATAAAAGGATGCACCTCTGCCTTTCTCTCTCTATCCTTGCTCTGTGACATGATACCATTCAAGAAATTACTTCTTTTTTCCCCAAACATTTATTCTGGGCCTTATTTTGCAGCTTTAATTCAACATCCCACAACAAATAACATAAAATCCCCCACAGAGGAGGCAACCCATGTGATCTCCCTCAGGATCTAAGAAGCAAAAAGAATTTTAATTATTTTTTACCTACTTCTGAAAATGAAACCTAACCATTCAAAGCCTCCTAAGTGCTGAAATAAAATGTTATTTTGGTAATTCTTTGGAGTGTGTTCTGTCAACACACCAAGAAAGAGCTCCCACAAAAAAATGTCAAATTTTGCCTATCATAAACCTTGGCGAACCAACGATGCCGGGAGTTATGGGAACTAAAGGATGAGGATAAAGTACATTTTAATATTCTCAGATAAAGAAATCAGAGTGTAATTTTTTGTATCAACTTAGTCCTATAAATGCATGAAAGAGATGCCTTCCAACATTACAAAACTACTTCATAAAATCAAATTATCTGACATAGAGGATTAGAGGCAGAGTCTCACTTCCTTTCCGAAATCTTCACCTGCTTAAGTTGTTAAAACTCTCAACTACAAATACATTTCCATACCCAAGTGCACCTGAACGCATCCTAAACCAAAACCCTTCTTCCAGGTGTATTTGTCAAAAATACAGCATCTACAAAATGAAAATAAATGTTTTTCTTCTGGAAGTGGAATTATGAAGCATGCGGAGAAGAAAGAAGGAATTACTCAAGAAAACTCAGGCAGGATTGTTAAACTCCCACATTAGGGAAATTATACTTTCACTTAGAGCCTGTAGTCTCAATTTGAATACTTAGAGCCTACTGAAAACAATTATAAACTGAAAGAAATAACAAACTTGGAAAACGGCATAAATATGACAGGCAGGTCTAAGCCCCACTCCTGTAGCAAGCTCTATTTTTTTAGTATCCTTAAAACCACACAGAGCCCTCCACAAAAAGTTATGAGAGTCAACATTCAAGCGAAAACACAAGCAAATGAGTCCTGGAGCAGCAGCAGGAATATTGCAGCGAAAATATTCTACCAAGTACTTTATGGCCAGTGCTATTTCTGGCCTTAATTTATGAGCCCACTTCCAGGTAGAACTGCTTTTAAAAAGGGTTTTAAACTGTTAGATGGGGGGAAAGGGGGAAGGGGTAAAGCAAGGGGATTTTAATTTCAGAAACAAAGCGAAAAATGCAAAGGAAGGACAGGATAAGGGCCTTTGTTGTTAGAGGATCAGAGCGTTTGTCACGGACTCACACAAGGTGTGCAAGACCAACAAACAGCAGCCTGGAGTCCTGAGAGACCAAAAGAAAGGACGTGGATGTAGTGAGAAGAGCAAAATAAACATGAATATATCCGAATTTCCTGCAGGTAGTGATCAAATTTGGAGTTGATACAAGAGATGAACAAGCAGAAGAGATGTTCTTTCCCACTGGGGATCGTACTCACCAGCTGCGGTCTGGCAGAGGAGAAGCAGCCCAGGGAAAATGGGAAATTTAGGGAAACAGGTTGCAGGCAGCAGATTTTGACAGAGGACCAACAGCTCTATACCCATGATTAAGGATTGGCTGAATCTGAAGGAGAAAACTCTGGAGCAGAAGCAAACAAGGAACCCTGAGAATTCCTTGGTTCCGCTTGAAACCCAAACCCTCAGCGCGAGCATCTGCCCCCAGCTGGGGCTCCGGAGGTGAAGGCAGAGAGGACACAAAAGCAGCTCCCATCTCCTGAAACCAAACCCAGCTGAGATCGCTGGCCAACAATGCAGACACCACACACATCCCATTAACACCTTCAGCAGCCTTTCCACCCTCCAGAACATGTTCACACAGGAAAAAAAAAAAAAAAAACCTCCATGTAAATGGAACCGGTGCTGGGAAGACCTAAACCCCTCCGAAACGCGGTGCAGAATCCCAGGCACCGATGGCACACACGCCAATAATCACCTACTTAGGGAAAACCACATCTAGGGATCAGATTCCCACCCCTCCTGGAACGAGGTGGAGATGGAGAGATGGCTCATGCGTTTGGAAACCTGAAAATCAGAGCGAAGCACCTCGGCTTTACTGGAACACATAAAACTGGAAACACGGAGCGGGCTAATACTTGTGCCTTGCAGCACGATCCCTGGGTGACCTTAATACCACACAGTGAAAAACGATCTTCAGAGAGACTGGAGCACAGGACAGACTGAAAACAAAACAATCAGTCTCCGATTTCTTTAAAAAAATTATAGGTTATTTCAAAATACACAACCTTATTGATGCCTTTTTAATAATTATGTAGTCAAAGCTTGTACAGACAGTCAAAACTCGATTTTTTTTTTTTTTTTTTAATTTGATGTTTACTGATTTTGTTAAATAAAGGAGAAACCATCCTGGTTTGTTGGAGAGCAGTTCATTTGTGTCCCCTAGCCCTGTGCTGGATGTGATGGATGGATGGATGTGGATCCGAGCCAGCCAGGATGGATGAGCATTCCCAGCAGGCTGATCCACAAAACTGCCCGGCATCTCCTCTGTGAAGTCCCCAGCAGGGAGCCTGGAGTGCTCTGGTACAAAAACCACCCCAAGTTTATCTCCAGCCAAACGAATGTGTGCAGTCTCCCACGCCAGCATCCATCAGATACAGGGTACAGAGCAACACGGGCATAAAAAACTCATCTGAATCATCTCACAGCACAAGAAAAATGCAAAAGGAATTAGAGCACAGTTGGACCCTTGGTGTTATTTTTTTATATTTTACTCATCTCTAATCCTTTGTAATCTAAATTTAGCTTAGGCTTTCCTTGTATAGTTACCATCACTGTAAAAAAAAAATTTTAAAATCCCTATTTCCAAGAAGGTTTTGCTGGGGATTAGATAAATGCAGATGCAGCCAAGTAATGAAGAGAACTTGGTTCTGGATCCAGTGAATGCAACCCCCAGGTCCACATTTCTTTTTTTAACACCATCTGAAGATATTTTTGTAAAGAACTGAATGAAGTGTGTGCTTAAAACACTGGAACAATGAGGATTTTAATAAAAAATCTACACAGCACTCTTATTCTAGATAGCCTTCCTGACATGAGTTCAGAGAACAGTTAAATAAAAGGAAAATTTACACCCAAAACGTTGGAAAATCTTGGGTTACCACACTTTATGAGCCATGCCTAATCTGCATGTGGCACATCTGGCAGCGGAGATGTGATCTACAAGCAGGCAAAGATTTTGAGGCAAAAAGCGTTTCCCAGTGTTAAAATAAACACCTCAGCACGGCAGAGTTTTTTGGCTCAGCAGCTTTTCCTCACTGGGAGGAGGAGCAGGGAAGGAAGGAGGGAAGGAGGGAAGGAGTGGAAGGTGCGGAAGGTGCGGAAGGAAGGTGCGGAAGGAAGGTGCGGAAGGAAGGTGCGGAAGGAAGGTGCGGAAGGAAGGTGCGGAAGGAAGGTGCGGAAGGAAGGTGCGGAAGGAAGGTGCGGAAGGAAGGTGCGGAAGGAAGGTGCGGAAGGAAGGTGCGGAAGGAAGGTGCGGAAGGAAGGTGCGGAAGGAAGGTGCGGAAGGAAGGTGCGGAAGGAAGGTGCGGAAGGAAGGTGCGGAAGGAAGGTGCGGAAGGAAGGTGCGGAAGGAAGGTGCGGAAGGAAGGTGCGGAAGGAAGGTGCGGAAGGAAGGTGCGGAAGGAAGGTGCGGAAGGAAGGTGCGGAAGGAAGGTGCGGAAGGAAGGTGCGGAAGGAANAGGAAGGGAGGAAGGAAGGAAGGAAGGAAGGAAGGAAGGAAGGAAGGAAGGAAGGAAGGAAGGAAGGAAGGAAGGAAGGAAGGAAGGAAGAAAGGAAGAAAGGAAGGAAGGAACTTATCTACTCCTCCAGCACTTAGGAATTGTCACTCACTCGCTGGGATTTTGGGTTCCAAGCCCAAAACATTCCATCTCACTTGGTTCATGCTCCCAGTAATTCCCTGCTTAGCTTGGCAAAGCATCAAAATAGAACATTTTCACCCTTCTTAACCTCTGCTGTTGGCACACCAGTTTATTGAGCTCAGGCCTCGTAGCAAATCACCATTTTCCCTCCAAACCAGTATAATTCCGTTGTCATCAACACCCTGAGTTACAGCCCCAGCCAAGGGGAGAATATTACCTTTTTCCTCACAGGGAAAGTTTCTATCCAGCTGCTCCACAATTCCTGGTGAACGATAATTCATCAATGAATGATTTTATCTGTTCTGACGACCACTGAATGCTGAGAGCTCTGAACAATGCATTAGGTAAATAATGGGATATTTGGTAGGATCCTAATATTCCAATTATCTGCACCCCCAAATTCTCTGTCCGTGCCATGTTGGAATAAAAACCAGAGGAATCTGGGAGAGCCTCACACCTCCAGCAAGGAGCTGCTGATGACCTGCAGACATCCTGAATGGAACAGGATCTGCTCAGCGACTGACCTGAACTACTCAAAAAAGAAAATTCCCATTTTACTCCCATATACTCCCCTTTTCCTCCCAACCTCCTCCCCAGAATCAGCCTGTTTTGTACTGAAACTCTTCAGAGTGAACGGTTCCTCTGTTCCTTTTCCTCTCGATCGGCATCAAGTGTACCCTGTTTTACAGCTCCTCTTGCAGACGCCCCAAAAAGACATTTCTGTACCTTTTCTTGTCTACTTGCATTTCTGCCTAAAACACAGGGAAAAGTAAACCCCATAAATTGTTATTTCTGCAACCAACAGATAAAAAAAGGGGTTATTTTCTAGTATGCACCAAGCCAAGATTTGAGTTTCTAATTGAAATAAAATTGATTTCTTCTATTTATCGGTTTTTACCTATCAGCCAGCAACTCTCTGAGTTGTTTTTAAAAGAATTTTTTTTAAGGAACATGTAAGTTCTGCAATGTCTAGTTTTAGTAAATGGTATGAATTAAGTAAACTGTAGCAATAGGAAGTTATATCTTATCCATCTCAAACATGAAATCAAACAAACAAACAAAAAAAACCTCAATAAAAAAGGGAAATAAAAATTACTGAGAGAAGCAAAAATTGGAAATGTGTGAGGAAAACACTGGAAATAGAAATAAACATAATATAAACAGAAAACTTCTTTTTTATTCTCCCCAAAAGCTAAACATTAATTTTCAAACCTTGTCTAGAACAGAAATTAAGAAACAAAGTAAATTTGCCCCTGGATCCCTGGCAGTGTCCAAGGCCAGGCTGGACATTGGGGCTTGGAGCAGCCTGGGACAGTGGGAGGTGTCCCTGCCCATGGCAGGGGTGGCACTGGATGAATTTTAAGGTCCCTTCCAACCCAAACCATTCTATAATTTTATAATTCTATAATCTCATGATTCTAAATCTAAACTGAATGTTAGCACAATGCTGATATCAGGACAGAAGCAAGATATATTAAAATAAAAACACGACTGGCAAACCCAGCTGGAGTCAGCTCTGCCCTGAATTTCCAACACCTTCACACTCAAAGCTCTCGGGTGCTTCCCTGCAAGAAGAAATCCCCAAACATCCACTCCCAGCTGCTCTTCAAAACCCTGGCAAAAGGTGATTGCTCTGCTTCTCAAACAGATGGACATTTAAACATTCCCCAAGCATCACTCCTTGCTGACCTGCCATGGTCTGCTAACTTTAAACTACTCCCTATCCCATGAATTCTTCATGACATCAACCACCACGGCAGACCTGAAATGTGCATTGAAGCAGGTGGCCACCAGCAGCTCCTTTCATCTCTCCCATCTGGCACCGCGCTGCATACAGAGTTTACACATTATCTGCTGCTAATAAATCATAAAATCCTGGAATGGTTTGGGTTGGAAGGGGCCTTCAAGATCATCTGAACTCTGAAGCTTTTCTGTTGTCACTTAACAGATGCAATTTAGCGATTTTTTTTTTTTTTTTTTTTTTAAATCCGAAAAGTAAAACGTAATATGTTGTAAACTGCATTTTGAAAAGCACGAAATATAAGCAATTTGTGGGATTCAGGTTAGGTATTTAAGTATTATCATGACTGTAGGAAAGATGAAAAGGATGATTAAAAATAAACCAGCAGAGCAGGACATCATCACCTGCACATTCAGTTGTGACCATATGCAAAGTTATAATGAATAAAAGCGCTCCCCTTTCCTCACATTCCCCAATTCCCAATTAAAACAAAACAATCAGAAATGGAACCACCACGTGCTTAGGTGGAATTTTTACCACTCGTTTTAACTTCAGAAAAACCCAACGCAAACACTTAAATTGGTCACTTATCCTTCAGGTGGCAATTTGCCACTTGGACAGGGGAGTTTTGGGCTTTTGATGATTAATTGGTTTGATAAGCACTTGGACAACGATTTTTTACTGCGATCTCCTTATATCCCACTGATATTCCCTTTAGCTTGGAGTATTTGCTTAAGAATAATCAGTAAAAATTAGTTTCCCTTGAATTTTTATTTCCTCCTTCCTGTGTCTCAGCTCCATCTCCCTACTCTTCTTCCTCCTCTTGCTTTCTCTTCAGCATCCCTCTTCATCTTCCTCAGCGGACGGGCAGCCTGATGATCCATTCGAACTCAAATCCAATTTAAAAAGTCCGTGAGGCAGTTCACACTGCATCCCACGACTCCTCAGTGCAACACGCCACGAAAGCTTTGTGTTTGCAAAGAATCCTGTAAAACACTTTTGGGTTGGCTTTTTTTGGTTTTTTTTGGTTTTTTTTTTTTTTTTGGATGTGAGATAACATCATCAGTAAAAACACTGTAAAAATAGTGCCAGCTCAGGTTTACCAAAAAAACCTCTGGACGTTCATCTACGTTTAACAGTTAAGCAACAAGAACAATGCCAGTAAATTTCTGGAGAGCACCATGAGGTACAGGATTTTATAGCAATCCTGGGGATCACAAAGCTGCAGCGGGGGAACCTCACTTTTTTTCACACACCATTCTCCAGGCCATGACATTTCAGGCTAAATGATATGAGGTGTGATAAATGCAAGCCCTCGTTTGAATACGAACAGATTCTCAAAATATTTTAACTAGGACTATAAGTGAAAATAAATTAGGCCAGGGGGATTTAAGGCAAGAATTCAGATTCTGTGGGATTTTCTAAGTTTACTGCTCAAGTCAGAGATTACACAAGCTTTCAAAGTTTTTGGCTCAGGAAACAAGCAATTCAAATTAATTCTGAAATGAGATCACTCTCTTCTGACTGGCAGCATAAGAACAAACAAAAACCAGAACAAACAAAAATCAGTGTATTTACTCTTAACAACACCAGAACAGGTGCTGACCAACCTTCGCCAAGCAGCCATGCTTGAAGTTTCCCAGCTCCTACTTTGTAAACCCAACCTCTCCTACTTTTTTTTCCTCTAAGATAGGCAAAGAGATGAAGATGTGCAAACTAGAAACCAGAAGCTGTGATTCTAACAAATCTGATTGTGCTCTTCTCCCTGTATAGTCACAACGAAACACAAATCTCCAGGGATTCCTTCAGAATTTATGCAACTGCATTTGGTTGTAGTTCAGAGTTCAGATCTTTGAGAGAATCCCAGCATGGTTTGAGTTGGAAGGCACCTTAAAGATCAACCAGGGACACCTTCTGCTGTCCCAGGCTGCTCCAAGCCCCAGTGTCCAACCTGGCCTTGGACACTGCCAGGGATCCAGGGGCAGCCACAGCTTCTCTGGGAATTCTATCCCAGCCCATCCTCACCCTCCCACGGAACAATTCCTTCCCAAGATCCCATCCAGCCCTGCCCTCCTTCACCTTAAGGCCATTCCCCCTTGTGCTGTCACTCCATCCCTTGCCAAAAGTCCCTCTCCAAAAGTCCCTGTCCATAATCAATCTGTTAATCAAACACATTATTAAATCACTTGGATGCTCGACTATTATTCTGTTCTATGGGAATGCAACATTTTCAATATATTCCTTTTTTAGCCTGATAATTTTTACAATTATAATAAAAAGATATGGGGAAGAAATGCAAATTCAGGATTTGTCCAAGTTCCAAGCTACTCCATGAGGTTAATTAGGGAGTGGGGAGGTTGATTCATCAGACCTCATTATTAGTGGGGAGGCCCTGGCCCAGGGTGCCCAGAGAAGCTGTGGCTGCCCCTGGATCCCTGGCAGTGTCCAAGGCCAGGCCGGACACTGGGGCTTGCAGCAGCCTGGGACAGTGCAAGGTGTCCCTGCCATGGCAGGGGTGGCACTGGATGGGATTTAAGGTCCCTGCCAACCCAAACCAGTCTGGGATTGTATGATTATTAACACATCTAGTTTTTCTATGCCATACCGTCCTCTTTTTAAGTCCATAGGTCATGTCCTACACTGATTTATGCCTGGTTTTGAGGTTTTTAAAGTATTTTTAGAAGCACATGACTTTATTTAAGGCTGTATTCTGATCTGAGCTCGGGTAAAAAGGCAGTAAGTTGGCTATTTGATGAACACAAGGATATCTTTCTCAGTGAGGTAAAATATTAATCCCTGAGTACTTCTGGGCAGTTTAGGCTTAGGCAACATTTCCTAAATAAAAGTTAAAATTCAAAGGCAGAATTGACAGCCATGGCGGTATAATACACACATAATATGTTGCATTTAATATCATATATAACAAGATATTATATTTGTTATGGCATATTGTATTCTATTACATGTATCATATGCTTCAAGTTAATCCTCTTCTTCAAAAAGCTGGGATGATTTGAAACTTCAGCGTTCAATTTTTTCATTTTATTACCAAATTCCTGTTCTAAAACACGGGCATGAAAACAGCACCGTGTAAAACAAACCAGCAAAATGTGACTGAAACCCTGCCATGACCATTCCTTAACTCTGTGCAGCCTTCCAGGGTTTCCTCTAAGATTTACGGAATGACTCCCATCAGATTTAAGGAATGATTGCCCTTGGATTTAAGGAACTACTCCCCTCAGATTTAAGGAGCGATTCCCCTTAGATTTAAGGAATGATTCCTTCCCCTCAGATGTAAGGAACAATTCCTCAGATTTAAGGAATTATTCCCCTCAGACTTAAGGAACAATTCCCCTCAGATTTAAGGAATGATTCCTCTCAGATTTAAGGAACAATTCCCCTCAGATTTAAGGAATGATTCCTCAGATTTAAGGAATGATTGCCCTCAGATTTAAGGAATGATTCCTCAGATTTAAGGGGCGATTCCCCTCAGAGTTAAGGGGCGATTCCCCTCAGAGTTAAAGAGTGATTCCCCTCAGATTAAAGGAATGATTGCCCTCAGATTTAAGGGGCAATTCCCCTCAGATGTAAAGAGTGATTCCCCTCAGATGTAAGGAATGATTCCCCTCAGATTTAAAGAGTGATTCCCCTCAGATGTAAGGAATGATTCCCCTCAGATTTAAAGAGTGATTCCCCTCAGATTTAAGGAACCATTCCCCTCAGATTTAAGGAACCATTCACCTCAGATTTAAGGAACCATTCACCTCAGATTTAAGCAATCATTCCCCTCAGATTTAAGGAATGAGTCCCCTCATATTTAAGGACTGATTCCTCTCAGATTTAAGGACTGATTCCTCTCAGATTTAAGGAACGATTCCTCTCAGATTTAAGGACTGATTCCACTCAGATTTAAGGACTGATTCCTCTCAGATTTAAGGACTGATTCCTCTCAGATTTAAGGAACGATTCCTCTCAGATTTAAGGAATGATTCCCCTCAGATTTAAGGGTGCTCTGAGGCTATGTTTGTATCCCTGTGATAACAGGGATTGTTCAGGAACTTCCAGCAGCAGAGAAATCCAATCTCCTATCAGAGTTCAACACAGGTTAATTGCTCTGCAAAACGGGAATCTTTTTTTTATGACTCAATTCCCATTGGGAATGCCAAACCTCCCTCTGCACTGCAAGCGGGGGGCCCACTCGGTTAACAGGAAGAAAAATCCACTGATTTTACACAATATAAAAAGAAAGAGGGGCACATTTTGCCTTCAATTCCATGGAAAATTGGGCACACAAAGTGCGTGACAGGAAAATAGGGACGTGATTGTTCAGTACCCTCACGAATGGTGCACGACAGGTGGAAAGAAAGGCAGGGAAAATCGCCGCAAAGGAGACGACAAATCCCGATAGAGAAACCTTTCAGCAAGCGTGTCATGGAAAATGGTACGGCAGGGAAGAGGCTGGGAATGGCACCGGACCAAATCAGTGCCCAAAACTTCCGAATTCCTCCCTTTTTACAGGCGAGGGAGGGAGCAGAGGCTTGGCTGTGTCACAGAAATTCCTGCGTGATCTTTTGTTATCAGGCTGAGCTTTCTCCAGCGCTGGCTGGTGCAAATCGCTGCCCGTAAATGAATGGTGGAATAAAGTATGAAATATTAGACATTTAAAACTAAATTAGCAAAAAGAAACCCAAAAAACTACTGTTGAACTTAATTTGATTTGATTTAAGGGAAACAAACCTTACTCTGTTATTTGAGCAGATCTTTAGCACCAAGGCAAGGCACAAAACACTGAATATTAAAAGAAACCCTTAAGGAAGAAAAGCACAGAAGCAGCTATTTAATGCATCAACTTTTTTTTTTGTTTTTTGAGGATAAAAAACCCTTCAGCCGTGTAAATAAATTAGGAAATGGAAGTTTAAAAGTCAGCAACACAAGTGACATAAATAATGAAGAAATATATTATATCAAGGAAAGTAAAGAGCAGGTCTATTGCCATTAGTATCTAACTTCGGGGTTTAGGTAACACATTCATCAAGCAAAGCATTCCTATCCCATCCTAACGAAATCAAGGGGGTCTAAGTTTTTAAAGGCAATATGAATATTCATATTGATATCCAAACTGAAAAAATACTTCTGGGTTATGTAGCTCTAGAAAAGATTGAGTATAAAATATGTACAGTGTTTAAATGTAAGCAATCTATGGAACAGCACACGGTTTTTAAATTTCCTATTTAAATTTCTTATTTCCTGAGAGAAAGGCGCCTTTCCTGCAAGGAAGAATCCTTCCTGCACACCCTGGTATTCTCCAGCTCCCCAACCAAAATTCCTGAGGGAGGAGGGTGTAGGGGGTTAATTTCTACAAACTACTATACTGGTGACAAAATACTCATTTTTTAGCAGACTAACAATGGACTAGGAGAGCCTCACCATGATAAAATACAAATATTATCATGGAATCATGGAATGGTTTGGGTTGGAAAGGACCTTAAAGCCCATCCAGCTCCACCCCCTGCCATGGGCAGGGACACCTCCCACTGTCCCAGGCTGCTCCAAGCCCCAAGGTCCAACCTGGCCTTGGACACTGCCAGGGATCCAGGGGCAGCCACAGCTTCCCTGGAAAACCTGTGCCAGGGCCTCCCCACTCTCCCAGGAAGAATGGTGGATCCAGGTGCTGAGGGAAGGAAAAGCCGCACTGTGACTTTGTGACGTGTTTCACAAAGCCTATACTAAATGCCAGTTTTCTACCTTGAAATGACGTTTACTCCCATTCCCCACAATTGACCTGATTTTAATTCAGTTTTTTAAAAAATAAAGCTCCAATGGAGAATAAGGGGGATCACCAAGGTGCCAGGCATAACTAAACACAGACTAAAACATCACAAGGACTTGAAAACCAAATTAAAAATCCCCCAGTCCGTAACACAGTTTGTCGTCTCAGCTTGTTTGTCCCTGAAGTGCCATTCCCATCTCCTTCAATTACCCACAGTTTTTTCTTAACTCAGACCTGCATTAGCACCATCCATATTTCAATTCAAGTACACCAGGAATTCTCTAATGAAATGAGTCTTCATGCCTACTTCCCAAAACTAGAGCTATAGCTCATTTTTTTAAAATTCAACAATATGAATCTAGAAAAGTAAAAGGGCATCAAAAAATGGAAAATATTTTCTTCTGCAAAGCTTTGAACTGTTTGGAAATTGTTTATTCTAAACTGACATTTTATTTAAATATCCTATTCAGCAGTTATGAAAGGAACCTCAGCCCACACTTCACTTCCACTAAAAGTCACCACTTTTGTGTCAAACTTTCCCTAACAATGGCACTTTGTGCTTCTTAAATATTGGGGAAAAGGGATCCACAATGGCATTTCATACAGAATATATCCCATGCTGGCTTAGTCACGTGTAAATCAAATTTTCTGCCAACTACAATATTGAGACAGGATCTAAGATAAAGCATAAAACTGAAATTTATATCTAATTAATTTAATTTTAATGAAACGCTCGTGAAACCATTCAAGCCAATTAGGGTGTGCAGAAATATTAGAAATAGAAACATTTCTTTGTTAATCTCAAGTCTTATGAGGGTAGCAAGTATTTCCCTATAACGTAACACTTGTATCACTACACCAGATGCAGCCTCAGAAACAATGGTTTCATTTTAAAGCCTGCACTCCCAGGGATGCTCTGAGGAGACACAGAGAGCGGAGCTGTTTCTGGCAGGGTTAACCTGGTCAGGTGGCATTAGGATAAACATCTGGGAAGAAAAGGTTTCTGAAACTCACAAAAAAACTTTCCTTTTAAAAAAAAAAAAAAAAAAAAAAAAACCAAGGTTCTAATGTTTGGTGAGGATTTGAAATTTCAGTTTGAGAAATAAAAATTGCAATGCTTCGAAATACAGACTGAAAGGACTTTGAACATGAAATCACAGAAGGAATACTGACCATTTAAAACAACATACTACATTGAAGCAGGTTTTTATTTTACAGTTAGGCTGATGCCACTGAATTTTGGGCACCTACAGGTGAATTCCCACTTTGCTGTGACCTCAGGCCACACAAAGGCAGGCCAGGGACAGCACAGCGAGCACCAAACGCCCCAGCCACCGCCAGGGCCCTGCCATCTGGAGAGCTAATGAACAATCAAGGGATCCCAAATTAAACGACACAACTTTCCCTCGGAATCTTTAGGACAACACTGTCAAGTCCAATCTATTCCCTCAGCCTCCAGAATCAATTTTTCAAACTTTATGACAGGTCTAATAGTTCCCACCTGTTCCTCCTGCCTGACTTTTGACTGGCACGTTCCCAGCCAGGGTGGAAATGCAGACAAAGGCCCCTATTAGGCTCCGGCTGTTTCTCTACTGTGAGGTTGCTCAGCCATTAAATTAATTCCAGTCCCCTTTCCCCCTTCCATCTCTTCATTTTTGGGGGGTACGGAGGTTTGGGGAAGTGGAAAAGGGAGACAGAAGTTTGGCATCCACTTGGTGCGAGAGGTATAAGAGAATCTCAAGCCACAAAAGTTAAATGCCGGATTTTTTTATAATCTACTAATGAAACAATTTTCTTCATGATAAATGCGATTCATTAAGTTCTTGAGGTGTCTGTATCATATTTTTAACCATCAAAACTTGGTAAAATTTGAAAGCGACCCTAAGAGAGTCCATCGCGCAATGCATGATTACGTAAAGACAGTGCTGCAATGTTTTTCTGGGAATCCTGAAGGATCACTGAGTTAACTGTTTTTGCTTCAAGCAAAGAAAATTTATTCTTCCTGAGATGGGTTTTCCTTTCATTCAGATCTGGCAATTAGACCCAAGTGTCACACACGCATCCTAATGAATTCAGATTGGTTCCTTTGGAAGTACCTTAAAAACCCGACAGCTCTTTCCTTCAATAAAAATTACTTCTTTTTGCATCAATTTCTAGAGATTTATGAAATGTTATCATTTAAATCTCGAGGTTCTTCGCTGAACTGCAGATCACAAGGATTACATCATCCTATTATCCACGACAACGAAGTGTTTCCAAAAACATCAACCGTAATACTTTAGACAAATATTTAAACTTAATAAAACAAAGGTCTTTTTGTAAGATAAACCTAAACTAAGACAAATTAATAAACTAATATTTTAAATTCAAATGATAATCTGCCTAGGACCACCTTCCCAGCATAAGCCACTTAGAGCCAGGAGTTGTAGTCTACAACTTACCTGAAAATCAACTATTTAAGCCTCATCATGACAGGGGAAATCTTGAAGACCTACATCTGTAAGTACTTCATTATATCTGGCTTACTTGATATAAAAAAGCAACCTTTAAACATATCTGAAAACCCAAGGCCACTTCTCTTAGCAACCTTGCCCTTCTGGGTAATTAAAAAAAATTGGTCAGATTCTATTCAGCTTGATCTGAATCAAATCACGAAACTCTGAATGAAGCACTTCATCTTACTGAGATGTTGCAACAAAGTTACTGAGAACCACCCCCAAAACCAACTGTGAGGGAAGAAACCTCCTGATTTTTAAAATTATCGCTTTCCCAGTTCCTTCAGAGTCCTTCTTTCAACCCAGTGGGCTGAACATGCTGTGAATACTAAACCTGAAGGAAGAGGCACCAACTAAAAAATAACTGTATTTCTGTAAAATATCTCTTCATGGCCTCTTACCAAACTAGGAGGTCTGTATCTCTCAAAATCCACTGCAAAATCAGCTGCAGGGTGAGGATGCGAATCTTGGGGAAGGAGATTGGCAAAATTAGACACCAACACTTTTTTGATGTGCGGACATTTGCACACACGGGGAATAGTTTGGAACTGAAATTGGTATTTGTCCCTAAATTGCAATTTAGGCTCTCAGGCTGAGAACCAAAGCTGTTATTGCCGGTTAACTCAACAGTTACAGTAACACTTGAGACAATCTGATCTTGACTGAAAACCCAAAATGCCTGAGGTTATTTGTCACCTGTGAAATTCATCGGCAATTTCTGCAGATAAATTAACCCCGATATTCAAAAGTAACTGCCAAGAGAACTCACAGCTGCAGGTAGAACCAGGCTTAGAGTTTCTGTCCTGAAGAGCAACAACTTCCCAAAGACGTTTTTTTTCCCTCGAATTTCCACGAAACACAACAGTGCAGTCTTTGTACACAGACTCCAACCTGAGATTTAGTAACTGTGATTTTCCTATCACTTAATCCCATTTAGACTCTAATGAACGCCCTTCTCAAAGGTATCCCACAGCTCGTTCACAAGGGTCATCTGTGTGATGATGAAAGGACCTCTACCAGAACCCTAATCCATGTTTTAAAAAACCAAACCAACCACTAAAGAGCATTTTAGTGAAATATTCAGCGAAAGAAATGAGAGGAAACTGTAATGTTAAAATTAGGGGCACAAACTACTTGGTATCACTTCTGCCAAACAACAGGCTTAGAAAGTAATTTGCACTAAAGAATGTATTTAATCTCCTAAATTTGAATATTTATTACATTAACTTTTCTTATGCCAGAGGAATAAAGATTAAACTCCACCAAGCAAAAGGTTGTCACACTCAGCTCTTCCCGCCTTTTACGGCTCAGCATTTCACACGTTATCAATCGATACAAAAAATTCTCTATTTTGCGTCCAATTCTTTTCTGGACATTGTGTGCTGCCACAACCACGAATTCCCAACAAGAAAGTTAATTTGGAATGGCCTGGACCCCCATCTTACCCATCCAGAAGATTCATGGTGGTCGTGGTAACCTCAGTAAAGAGAAGGATCTTTCCCAGCTTCTTGGTTTGAAGGTGCTGCTGATAGGTGCTCAGGCTGAAATGTTCTGAGGAGAAACTTCCCATCTCCGTGATCACCGGCATCAGGGACGGAGTCACTTCCACTCTGGACTCACAGGATGGAACAAATTTCAGCGACACCTTGCTGGATGCCCTTAACCCTTCAGCATCCACGTTTCCCTCCAGCCACTTCAGGAAAGCGAGATGGATTTCCTGCGGGCAAGGGGAATAAAATAAGGAATACAGATCACCCCATGTGAAGACACACAAACATTCTTTCAAAAACATTTTTATTCAAGCAGTCATCTCCTTCGAAACAGGAAAATTAATTCCATTTCCTCTTCAAAAAATAAGTTCTGCTGCTTGTCCTAGTCCAGCCTGGCCTGACTACTTGACACTGTCCTAGAGTTGAGTCCATGCTCCTCTGCAGATTAATTAAACTTCATTTTTCTCTGTAACAGGGTTTGTAGTGATCTTCCTGCATCCTGAAGCATGGAGTGAACACATTCATCTGCGTCACACAGGTTTTTCAGCGTGCTGAGGTTCTCTGCTGGAAGATGCCCTTCAGTCCATCTCTAAGACTCGGTTTAAAGGCTAAACCAGCAGTTAAAAAAACAATTTACTGATTTCTCAGTGGAGTACCTGCTAAAATGACTCATACCTTCAGCTAAGGGATGATTCACCACTTTTAGTGACACCCTGAATGTTCCAAATTCACTCTTTCTGCAGAAAATTCTACTTTGATATGAAACGTTTGCCGTGTCTTTCCCAACAGCCACGAACACAGATTCTGGGGCTTCTTCTTGCTCAGTGTGCAGCTTCAATTTCCAAGAGCCAAAGCTGTCTTTTATACGATGGACAAAACTACCAAAAAAATCGTGGTTTCAATTCGACTGAACGTAATGCACTGGTGATTCTTGCCCTCAAATTTTGACGAGGATGAGATCTGATTCTTAAATAAAATGTTCTAACCAGAACATGCCCCTCCTTCCCACCACTGCTGTATCTGGGAGCTGGAATACATTTCCTCCATGAGTGCTGAAGGCAGGACCGAGATCTCCTGCCCTTGTCCAAGATGTCCCTGAGCTCCAGCCCCACTCTTCAAAACCCACAAACCACAAACAAAGAGCAAACTTCCCACGAACAGTTATCTATCCAACGAATGACTCCTCTTTTCCACATCCCACTGCTGCACCTGAAGAAGGAATGAGAGCGGTGGTGCCGCTCCTAACACCTTCCTCTGGATTTTCCACCCCCAGAAATGGCATCTTCTCCGATTTCACAGACTTTGCTGCCTGTGCTGTCAGCAGAGGGACTGGGTTGCAGCCCTGCAGCACAAGTGGCAGAGCAGGACGTGAAGAAAGGAATAACTTTTCCCAAATTCTGCCTGTTCTAAGCCCCAGGACAATCCAAGAGAGACTCAGCAGCTAAATTTTAGTTACAGAGAAATCACTTCTCATTTCTTGCTTTTCTAAAGCTCCCCCTGAATATTTTCTGTCTAAATTCTTGGATAAAATACGCTTTAAATATTTCCTTTCCCCTCTTTTTTTTTTCTCTTCTTTGCTATGAATCATAAACGATGATGTGATGATGATTAAAGGTTTTATGAGCACTTCTTTGACTTGCACCTTCACTCAGTGTAACACCAGAGCTTTGACAGACTAAATAAATTCCTCACACATTATCCTACTTGTTTTACATACCCACAGTAACTGATTGGCTGTAACTGATATTCAGAAAAATTACAGCTTTCATTTCTGTCAGGGAGTACATGGAAAAACTGTGCTTAATCAGAAAGTGTTTTCCTATCGCCTTCCAAACACAGGAATTCACTCAGCAGAATTGGGTGGGCAAGGCCCAGACATAAAACCAAAATTTTAACTCACCTAAGGGTGGGTTTACAGGCTTACAGAAATTAAGTTGCAAAATAAGGGTGACTGAAGTGTGATTACATTGTAAATAAAGAATGGAAGTGCTTGAGGCCCAGTCAGAAATTCTGGTGTATTTTTGCCATGGAACACTTTCTGAAAAGATCAAAACAGCGCCTATTTCTGTGTGATGTTCCCTTATTACAAATACGCCACACAATTCCAGCCATTCACCCTCCTGAGGATGAATGTTATTTCAAGCGATTTTCCCCCACAGGTTTTAGGCAAACTTCTTGATTTCATTGCTTCTAACACACACTGAGCCATTTAGGAATTGTTGTATGTGTATAATTCTCAAGCTGATTTTCCCCCATAATGCCCACGTGCTTATTGGGCTGATCAAAAATACAGACACAGGGAATACCTAATCAAGGACAGGGATTTTTACAAATTCCCAAGAAAATATGGATTTACATGTCTGACAAAATTTCAAGTGCTGGTCACAGCAGAAAAATTAATTTTCACTGTAAGAACTTCCTCCACACGAAGTTCCAGGGACAGGGATGCCGACCCAGTGCGTTGTGGTCTCCACAAAGATACTGGCACAGAAAAAACCAACATTATTGTACAATGAAATAAACTTCTGTAAGAAGCCAGGGCTAACCTCTGCTTCGAGTCCATCGAAAAGGAACAGAACTGTGTCAGAGCTGTGTGATTTAAAGCCAGGCTCCAGCTGGAATTCCCAACCTCTCCTATTCCAAGCGGCGTCCGCCGTTCTGCAGCAGCCTCTGGTGGCCACTGACACAAGAAGTGTTGGCTCAGGAACCTCCTGGGCACCTCTGGGAGCAGCCCAGGCATTCAACACGAGGGCAGGGAACACCCAAACTGCTGGGCGCACCTTTCCCTGGCCATTCCCTAAATCCTGAAAGGTGCTGCTGCCCCAAGCTTTAACTGACTGTGGAATCCCAGAAGCTGCGGCTGTTCCGTGTTCAGGCCCTGACAGATCTGCAGCCACTCGCACCCACAATCCCGGAAAAGTTGGATTTCCCAACCTACCAGCGACATGCTGTGTAAATGTAGGAACTAAACTCGTCGGAGGGTGGCACAAATCAATTCTGAAATTGTTACTCATCAGTTTTGGGCAGGAGGACTGAAGACAAATTTGATTTCATAGACGTATAGAATCCCGGAATGGCTCGGGTTGGAAAGGAATTAAAGCCCATCCAGCCCCACCACTGCCATGGGCAGGGACACCTTCCACTGTCCCAGGCTGCTCCACGCCCCAGTGTCCAACCTGGCCTTGGGCACTGCCAGGGATCCAGGGGATCTCCTTCACCTTAAGGCCATTATTTCCTCTAAAACTAAGGGGGGTTTTCTTCAAATCACACTATTTACATGTACATTCCCTAAGGCAAAGATATTCCCTTCTTTCTCGAAGTGAGACTGAAATTTGACGTGTCAGCTTGGTGACAAGAGAGCTACTCAGCTTTTCAGAGTTCAAATACTCAACTGCAAGTTTAATATTCATAAGCAAAAAGAATTCTAGCCATATTTTAAATGGTAAAAAATAGTAATTTCATTGCATTATTTAAAAAAAAACAAATTACCAAAAGCAGAAAAGCACTGCACTAACAAAACTACCCACTGCTTCTCACAAATAAATTCTCCACTCTCCAAAGCTCAATTTAAATCCTTTAAAGAGAAGCAAGGAGAGATTGGGAATTTCCAACCCTTGATTTGGTACCCAGGGACACACCAGGAGAATTTCGATTGTCAGACCGAAAGGGTCACTGAGTGAAAAGTTGTTCTGAGCAAGAAGGGAGACGTGGAGGATATTAATTCACAAAATCCACGGAAATACAAAGTTAGGCTACTGCACACTGCACTCCCTCAGCTCCTGCCCTCATCAGCACAAAGTGCTCGTTGTGGTAATTGTAACATAAAGAGGGAAGAGCAAAAGCTGTGTTTTGTTTATGGTTTAACATCTGCTTTCGATGATTTCAAGAGTTTGCTCAGGTGCGTGCAGAAACGGCTCCGTAACAGAAGTTCGCTCTCGCTGTTTTTAAAAATCCCTTCTAATTTCATAATCACTGAGTTTCACTTTCCCCTAACGCTCCCTTAAGAGGCTGAGACTGAGCGACGAGGAGGAACGAGGGAGACAAAAACCAGCTGCACGTGGACCCTTCTCTGCTGCAGTACAAAATAACACAAAATTACAGCTCCTGACGGAGAAGATTTTATTTGCACCTGGGCTCTGTCAAACAATGAGAGTTATGCACCAAGCACATAAACTCCCACTTAGAACGGTTGAAAACAACCCCGAATCCAAGGCTTTACTCTTACAATCTGTTTATACAGATAGGATTTGGGTGTATTTTTTTTTATTATTATTATTTTTATCCGTACGTTCGTAGGCACACAGAGATAAACGCAAATATCCCGGGCAGATTTAGGAACCGCTCTTTCCTACCAACGACGGGCTTTAAACTCTCCATCAATAGAATTCTTTGTTGAGACAAAATTCGGCCACAGCCTAATTTCATTTGGTTCCTGTTAAAAACATGGAGGCAAAACTAACTGAAAGCTAAAAATACAAGGCCATAAAACCAAACATTTCACATCAGCTCCCTCCTCTCCCGTGAGGGAAAAGATGATTTTAACCGGTGATGCCCTACCTGAAGACTCAATACTGGGATTATAAAACTATCCTTCAGCTGTGCTTGTGAAGCGAGGCCAAATACTCGCTTTCTGGAGACAACAGAACATGATTTCAAAGCCTTTTTCCTTCCTTTGCATAAAATGCAAGGATTTCCAATGAACTACCTCTATTTTTGCATCATTGTACTCGAGAAGTTTGCAGCTGATGCACTGATCCATAGATTCTCAGCTGATGGAGCGGTTAAATCATATATATATAGATATATTTTATATATATATATTTATATATCTATTGATCTCTGTAAACTGCAAGCAATTAAAGATGACACAGGCATAAAGCACCAGGTTTTTAGAGGAGCCCGTGTGGAGCTTTATAGACATTTATAGATATCACACCTTCAGGATGGCTGAAATCTGCTTTTTGCTCACAATTCCCTGTTCCCAGAGGAGTATTAAGCAATTCAAGTGTGATCCCAAATGTATACATTTCATTCCTGTGGATTCTCCATGAGCACTGATAGAAAAGGATGTATTTTAATGGAGAGCTGGCCTTTGAATTCAACTTTCAATGTAAAAATTCCCACACACAAAACATCTCCATATCCTCCTTAAGTTTTGCCCAACAGCCCTGCAAGTTTCAAGGCGTTAAATTTAAATTAACCACCGGAGAGTTTCCACAGCATCTCTTGGATCCAACAGGAACAATATTTAATATCACACACACACACACACTCTATATATACATATATAAAAATTTAAAAATGTAATTTATATATACAAAATACATATTCACTTACTGTAAACACACATAATATGCAGGAAATATAATGTTATCTATCACTCATTTCAAACCCCACCATGCCTATACTACCTTTTAATGAGGCTTTGTAAAATGCTATGTATTAAG
This sequence comes from Dasyornis broadbenti, assembly GCA_013397935.1. NCBI lineage: Eukaryota > Metazoa > Chordata > Aves > Passeriformes > Dasyornithidae > Dasyornis > Dasyornis broadbenti. The sequence goes on along the minus strand of VZRN01000635.1, from coordinate 44,831 downwards.
TTTACTACCTCAAATCTTTCATTAAAACGTTATTATTTTCTCTCAAAAGCCAAGTACAATGACTTTTCCTTTAGGAAAAGATTGAAGAAATGAGGGGGGGGGGGGAACAAACACAAAAATTTGAGAGACAAGATGAGGGAAGATTATCTCTTTGTGATCACAGAGGAACTGGAGAGGATGAAGAACAGATATTAGATCTCATTAGATAAAAATAATAATTTCAATGCTGACGTCATTAATATTTAATAACGTTCCCAATCTCCACATCCACTCCTCAACGTTGCAATTCCAGACTCAAGGAAGTGCAAGATTAGAGATGATTTAATAACAACCGAAACAGAGGGAATGAACTAAACTATTAAGCACAAAAACCGATTTACAACACCTTCAAGATCTGTTTGGAAATACATGAAGTACTGAAATTAATCAGTTTTTAGAAAGCTGACAGAAAACTCTTTTAATATTAACTGTTTACAACTAATTTCAACGTCCAGTCCTTGTTCAAGGAAAGAGATAAAAGTTCAGCAAGCTTGATAGTTTCCCTCCATATCCCCACCGGCTGATTTTATTCAATCTTCAGATTACTTTTAATATTTTCATTTCTTTGCCTATTTTCCTAGAGGGAAGACGTATTTTAGCCAAGAAAGAGGCTAACCCAGGGAGAAGCTGTGCCTCTCTCATTCTTGTTCAGCACAAGGCCATTATTTTCACGAGCGGCGTTTCAGTTCACAGGGTGAAAATCTTAGGAAGGAGAGAAATCCCCAGTTCTCCACTCCCTCCTTTCCCCACGGCCCGAAGAACTTCATAAAGATTTTATTGTCCCACAAGCCGGGCACATTTTCATTTCATGTTCTCATGAGCTGGAGTTACTTGGCTGGTACTCGCGGTGCATTCCCAGGATTCTGCACAGCCTGGAAATCTGTTTCAGTTTATTAATAATATTTTTATATTTCCCAAACTGAGCCACGGCGCAAACCAGGAGATTCTGGCTGCACGAAGCACAGAAGAACGTTCACAACGATGGCAGGGTTGGTAACTTTTGGAATTCCCAACCAACCTGATTTTTAGGAGCCTCCAGAGGTTTGGGTGGTTATTTAGCCTGTGATGTGCTTTCTGAAGAGAGGCAGAAAAAGCTCATCATTTCTCAAAGATCATCCCAGAGCCTCATTCAAGTGCCTTATTTTCGTCTCCCCTCTTCGGCGCGTTTTTAAAAACAAGTATTGCATTACATAAACACCGTGCACCATCTCAGCAGAAAGAGCCACGGAGAGAAGTGGATCCGTTTTCCCAACTGATATGTGGAATACTTCATCCAAAAAAGGGAAAGATTTTCCACAAAGTGCTGCAAGGTATCCTCATCCTTTTTTATTGCAGTCCCATTGCTTTGAACGTGAAGCATCTTAGATTTGAACCCATTCCCGCACTGCATGTCCAGCTCATAAATCCGGGCCTAAATCTGAATCCAAAATTAAATTTAGCTTTGAAAAGCACCATATGCAGGCAGAAAATTCATGTATCCAACGTGCAGGTGCCCATCCAGGAAAACAGAGGGCACTGCCCGGGTCAGGATTCACCAACTGCCGAAAAACAAGTCAGAATGTTCTTTTTTGGAGCGGAAAAAACGCTGCCAACGGGTTAAAAATAATACAGAAATTAATTAATTGTGGTCTTCACATCAGGTTTTTTTTTATATCTGCATCTCTCCTGGCTTTAGCAGAGTGTTCCGCTTGGGAACTGGGATGCCAGGAGGCGCAAGCAGGGCGGGAAGAGGTGCTGGAGGTTTGCTCAGCGCAAACCAGAGCTGAGGGGAGGAACGGGGAGGAGGCCGTAAGGTGCATCCCAGATTCTGCTTCCCTTCCCTCCTCAGCTGCGGCAGAACAGTCTGGAAACAATCTTCCCAGCAGCTGCTCTCATCAACAAACTGTTTATTGTAAGAAAGTGCCTGGGTCAAAGGCTAAACGTCATCCAGAACCGAAAGCGTAGCT
>VZRN01000635.1:11845-24528 GCA_013397935.1 Dasyornis broadbenti | reverse complement strand
AAAAAAAAGAAAAACAAAACCCACCAAAAAAAAAAAAAAAAAAAAAAACAAAAAAGACCCCAAAAAATCCACCCAAATTGTTCTCAATCCATGTCTGGCTTTGAATACACTTTTATTTCAGATATGAAAAAAAGAGAACATTTCCTTAAAAACTTCTGGATTTGTTTTTCTTGGTTGCTTTTTATGTTTGTTTTTAAGAGATTTGTTAATGTAACAGACAAGACTTAGAGGAACAACATTTTCTAATTTCTGGTCTGGGATAATGAAAGGTGTCCCTGCCCATGGCAGAGGGTGGGATGATCTTTCAAGCCCCTCCCAACCCAAACCATTCCACGACCCCATGAAATTAAAGCAGAGCGACCGAGGGATCAACAGCCTGGAAACCCAACGGGAAGAAAACACTGCCAAAAGAAATGCACTTTTTTTTTTTTTTTTTTTAGGTAGGTATAAACACCTTCTGCAAAGTCCTAAAACAACCTTAAACCGAAGATGTTGTGCTGTTAAAAAGGATCAGGAGGATACTTACAAACAATCCTGTGTGGCACCATCCCGTTATCCATCTGCAGCCTGTCTTCCAGGAAGGCTATTCCAAGGCTACTGAAATTATCTACACTTGCTTCAGCAATTAACTTAAAAGGTTCACCAGGTTTATAGGCCAAGGGTGAACAAAAGTCTGACCACTTCACAATCTAGAACAGAGCATATGGACGGCTTTCAGTTGGGAAAGGTCATGGAGAAATACCCAAATAGCAACAATATCGTGAGGAATCTGCAAGAGGAACTGCAGGAGAGCGGGACGCAACCCAAGGAATTGAGTGAGGAGGGGTTGTTTGAGGCAGCAAGGATCGAGCCCTGATGGAAGAGAACCACAGCAACATCCACACCAAGTGTTGGGGGAAAACTGGGAATGTAAAGGGATCGTTCCCAAAGATCGAGGCTTTAAAAGCATCAACCAACAAAATGGCAGCAGGGCATTGTCACAGACTGTAAGGAAAATTCCATTTGGGTTTATTTCCTTCAGCACAAATTCTAAGCAAGAACGTCGATAAAAAGAACAAAAGTAAACTATAAGGGTTTAATAAAAATTAGCAGGAGTATTAACTAAGCCCCAAGGGTTCAAGCTGTTTATCTACATCAAAAATTCCTTCTTCCAGGAAAGAAACATTGCATAAGTAGGAGACACAACTGGACACAAACCAGCCGCTCGCCCATGAAGGAATTTTTAGAGACAACAAAGTAGCACCCGCCCTCATGACCTAAAAAAAAAAAAAAAAAAAATCAGCCTTTGCCATGCAATATGTTCCAAAAACCAGGAGACAAAGTGCAATTCCCACAGAGCGGCTGCAGCACTTGGACACCACTTCCATGAGGTTCACCTTTGTATCACCACACACAAGATGTAAAACACTGATTAAAGAGCTCCAATGAAAAACACTTATTATGGACGCACAAAATGAGGGTCAGTTATTCTATTTGTTCATAATTAGACCATCAGCTAAATTTACTGTTTTATTTACTGCAGTTAAAGGGTTTACACAGCATCCAAAAGAATCCAGCTCCAATTTTTGATTTTGTGCTATTTCCCAAGGGAACAAGAGGAATGAACACACTGAGAGATCACGCAACCTGAATGGTTCTGTCTCCTTTCTAAGACATTCGCAAAGACAGTTTCTGATCAGAATGACCCAAATGAAACCATTCAGTCACAGAATCACAGAATGGGTTTGGGTTGGAAGGGACCTTAAATCCCATCCCATCCCACCCCTGCCATGGGCAGGGACGCCTTCCACTGTCCCAGGCTGCTCCAAGCCCCAGTGTCCAACCTGGCCTTGGACACTGCCAGGGATCCAGGGGCAGCCACAGCTTCCCTGGGAATTCCATCCCAGGGCCTCCCCACCCTCCCAGGGAACAATTCCTTCCCAAGATCCCATCCAGCCCTGCCCTCTGGCACTGGGAAGCCATTCCCTGGGTCCTGGCCCTCCATTCCTTGCAAATTGTCTCTCTCCATGTTTCCTGGGGCTCCTTCAGGCCCTGCAAGGCCACACTGAGCTCAGCCCAAAGCTTCTCCTCTCCAGGCTGAACAATCCCAGCTCTGCCAGCCTTTCCTCCCAGCAGAGCTGCTCCATCCCTCTGCTCACCCTGCTGCCTCCATGGACTCTCTCCAGCAGCTCCAGCTCCTTCCTGTGCTGGGCCCCAGGGCTGGAGCAGCTCTCCAGGTGGGCTCTCAACCCATATTTATGTTCATGGCCTTTGCATATCTAACAGTAAACCTGGCTGGGCATCTTCTGACACATGTCCTAATGCTAATCCTTAGTGAAAAATTTCCCTTTCAGAAAAGAAAAGGAGAGCAATGTGGGTTTTTTACCACATGATCAGCTGCATGGTTGAACTCCTGGGTAAAACTCCAGCTCAGTGACACCAGAGCACATCACAGGTTCAGTGTGACCCTCGGCTCCTGCCTGTGCTGGAGGGTGAGAGACTTGCAGAGAATTTAAATATCCTTTCTTATCCAAAGAACAGGTAACACCCACACCTGGAAACTGTGAGGAAGATCTCTGGAAGCTCTTGAGCTTTTTTTTTTTCGCAGCACCAAATAAAATATCAGAGGTAAAATGTAGTCATTGCTGCACAGTGCAAATGAAATGAACACACAGAAGTAGCTCACAAAGTAAAGCTCTTGCCAAAACCTGTGAGCTGCAATCCTGCCCAGGCAACAATCCATTTGCTCCAGAGCAGAGCAAAAATCCCCAGGGAATATTTTGAAGCTTTCTTGCTGTAATTCAAGATCAAAATTCTGTCGGAATAAAGGATGAAAGGCCAGCTCTTAGCAAGAGATGAGAAATTATTTATACTCCTGTTTTCTGAGTCCACCTCATTTTCACCAGGCACAGATCACTGACAGCGCTCCAAAAAATGGCTTTTCTGGCTGGAAACTCCCCCAGGTCCCAGGAGCAATGTGTTCCCACAGCCCCTGGCTGTGGTGACAGCCAGAGGTACCAAAATTAAGAGCACTTCACTGTGTTCACATAGAAGAACAACAAACAAAATAAAACACCAGTCCTTTTCCTCTTTCATTTTGATTTTTTTGCCTGGACTATCATTTTTGAGCTTTTTAAATCAAATTAATTATTAATAGCTACACAAGAATGCAAAATTTTCTAAGAAAAAGAAAGTGAAAATGCTAAAGAAAATGAAAGCAAAAGCAAGAAGATTAAAAAAACCAATAAACCCCAAAAGAACAGAGAATTAGAGCTTCAATGCAGATGTTTTTTTGTGGATCTTGCTGCTACGAAAAATAAAAAGAAAATAAAAATCTCCCATCTGAGCTGTCCCAAGTGCACTCTGAGGCACGAGGGAGGGCACAGCTGCTGTCCCACCTCATCTATCTCCAGAAGCAGCACCCACCAGGATGGGGATGGATTCCACCCGCCAAAGGCAATAAAAACGTTCCCAAAGCAGCTAATGCAGGTACTCTCTGGGTGCTCCAAGGAAATGTGTGCCCAGTGGGAGCAGGAGCAGAAGATCTGAGCAGAAAAGGTCCCAACAAGCTCCTGGTGCTTCCAGCCCTCACTCGGAGCTCCATGGAGCCAAGGGTTTTCCCTGATGCAGCATTTCTCCCGGACATCATTCCCGACTAACGAGCTCCAAAGCCATGCTCTGTTCTGGAACTGACAGGGGGTGAAGGTACTAAAGGTCTGACTGCAGCCCCAGATCTGGAGCTGTGCCCATTCCCAACCTGTCCTCCTGCACCCAAATCTGTTTGCCAAGCCCTCTGCTCTCCACGCTCACTCCAGCAGGGGATTGCTGGATCACCTCGTGTGGTGACACATTCCCTGGGTCCTGTCCCTCCAGCCCTTGTCCCCAGTCCCTCTCCAGCTCTCCTGGAGCCCCTTCAGGCCCTGCCAGGGGCTCTGAGCTCTCCCTGGAGCCTTCTCCCCTCCAGGTCAACACCCCCAGCTCTCCCGGCCTGGCTCCAGAGCAGCCAGCAAAAAATGGAACTGAAAAAAATCTCATTAAAATCTCTATGGGCCTGCTTGAAGCATGAAATAGAACTAAATCATTCACAGAGATTTTAACGAAGAGGTTACCTTTGTATTCCCAATAACACCACAACACGTCTGCACTGCTTCCTGTGCAAGAAACAAAGGGAGCTACTCACCTCTTTTGAGGAGTCAGGTCCTCTCTGCAAGTTCTCTGTCTGGGCAGAAACGCCTTCCGTCACAAAAGCTATGTGTTCTGCTGTGAGCAACTTCTCAGGGTGCATGAAAGGAGAAAGGAGAAGGAGACTCCACCTGTTTAAGTCATCAAGGAACTGAGAGAAAGGGGAAAGGAAAACAAGTCTGAATGGGAAGCAGCTGATTGAAGAACTCCTCTTTAAATTATGCCCAGCTTACATTCAAATCCGACCCCTTCAGCCTTACAGGAAGGGTGATGATTATTTCACATTTCTGTGAGACCAAAAAAGGCGTAAAGTTCTGAAGCACTGCACAGGGACACATCAAAACAAAACTGAAAGTGACAAGCCACATGTTTCAGCCAAACTCCAGCTTTCAGCTTTCCAGGAAGAGTGAGTGGGACACAAAACCACTGAGCCACTGGCACTGCCACCCTCGGGGGACATTTGCCACTGGCAACACCCCTCATTCACCTGATCCTCCTCTCCCATTCACACTGAGTCTTGAATCCTCCTGCACCTGCACCAAAATTCCTCGTTCATTATCGAACCCATACAATACAAAGAAAGAATTCGTTCAGAATCGATTTTTCCAGAAGTTGTTCTATCCACCACTCAGCAGACCATTGGACAAATATTTTCTCTACTAAATGACAAAAGGTTCCCTCTCTTATCCTCACCAAGGAGCAAATTAAGCTCAAAACCTGAAATCAGCAGACCAACAAACACGTTTGAGAAAGCTCAAAGCTTCTCAGTAATCTGTTCTCATAAAATATAACACCAGTTTTCAATTTCTATGTAGATTTTGCACTGAACTTTATTTGTCTGACATATGTCAAAAATGGCAAACATTAGAAATATCTATTTTGCTACTGCCATACTACAAACACACACCTTCGGTAATCCCCTGTAGAAGCAGGAAAGAATTCCCCTCTGGCACTAAATTCTGACACTCAATGAGTTCATCACTGCCCATCTCAAATGAAACCACAGAATACTGAGGCTCTGGGGGTTGTTCACTGATCCAACCACCCTCAGCGAGCACAGGAGCTGCACAAGCAAACACTGATTTCTCCCCCAGGAAAGTGAACTGAACTCAGGAAGCTTCAAAGTACCTTAAACATCTGATTTGGCTAAAGATCAAACAAAAAACCACCTTTTACAGGTTACGATTTATGACTTGCTGGTATCTTCAGTTACTGATCACAGTCCAGACTCACTAACAGCCACTGAGAGAGCAAATGAACTTTGCTGGCTGCCCCGAAGTGAAAAAGAAAAAAATCTTAGTTAAGTTTTTATCTCTTCACAGATGATGTAAAGATGTCCCAGTGATGCAAGGCCAGAGCCCTCACACCGAGGTGCAGCACAACAGGAGCTGCCCCAGGGCTTCTCAGATTCAAACGCTGTCAATGCATATTTTTGAGACAAAACCATACTGAATAGCAGCCCTCAGCCTATGCCAAACTTCACGCCAAGCTGCAATTCCCCAGAGGGCTTCCCAGCTCCCCATAAACGCAAATAAACCGACCAGATTATAAAATCAGTCTGCATGAATAACACGGCAGACAGAAAAAAATGTGCTTGTTGTGCAAGGACTGAGGAGAAGCTGCTCCAGAAATGAGCAGGAGTGGAGCACAGAACAGCGGAAATCACTTGAAATCCTCTTCACAAAATAATCCAAGACAACTGAGGCACAACTCCTCTAAACACAGCTTTGTTTGGTTTTTAAGAGCTTTACTGGCATGTGGATGAAGCATTTAACTTGGCTATGAAAGACTGAGATTGCCACCGTTGCTTTTAAGTGTGAAATAATCTGTTCATTAAATAGCAAAAAAACCTAGCTTTAAATAGAACCAGCTCCATCAGCATTTCTAATCATGTTTTCCCTCACTGAAAACGCTCTCTTTACCCTCTGAACTTATGAAAAGCTCCTCTGCTTCCTAAAGAGCACTTAGCCAGTGACACGCTCCATAAATCCCTTGCCAGCGTGGAATAACAGAAATAATTCCCACCAACACACACATCGACATCAGCAAAAAGCAGAGATCAAGAAGAGCCTAACCCACACCAATTCTGCCATTTAGTGACAAATTTAGACAAATCCAACGTTCATTTAAAAAATTCAGACTGTGCGGGGGCAGTGCCAGGGGAGTTCCACTTCTAATCCTGAAAGTCAAGCAAGCTTACTTTCAGTTTTGCTTCCAGCACTGCCAAGTGGAACTGGTTCAGGCACAGGATTTTTCCACTGTCATGGGCTGCCACAGCCTCTCCCCACCCCTGCTTATTTGTAAAAAACTGTGATTTTCATTTTTCACCACATCTCCCTCACTCAAAACGATGCTTTGTATGTGGAGAAGCGCACAGCTCTCTGCAACCAAAGGCTCAGTTCATATTGCAGGACAGATCCAGCAACGTTTTAAACCTCTGACATGAATCTTGAATGCACAAACACAGCATATATTTTTAGACTAAAGCCTTGTATGTGCTCAAGGTGTGTTGCTGAAATGGAAAGAGGCATTTCCCAGAGACATGGAGTGTCAGGACAAGGGGGAATGGCCTTGAACTGAAAGTGAGCAGGTTTAGATGGAATATTAGGAAGAAAATCTTCCCTGGGAAGGTGGTGAGCCCTGGCAAAGGTCGCCCAGAGAAGCTGTGGCTGCTGGAAGTGTCCAAGGCCAGGCTGGATGGGGCTCTGAGCGTATGGCAGGGTTTTGGAACGGGATGATCTTTAAGGTCCCTTCCAACCCAAGCCATTCTGTGATCCTGTAAAATACTGCCAAGCTCTCCTATAACCACAGCTGTCCTTGTGAAGCTGCACTTAACACACACATATAGACACACAAATATATATATATATACACACATATACACATCTGTAAAACATACAGCATCTCTCAGCCCATTTCCTATTCCAACAAGCTCTACTAAGCAGTGAAGAAATGTAGCCACACCTGAACTAACATTTTATACCAAAGCAACCACCTGGGTCTCCCCTCCTCCGCCCCCTTGGCTATGACAGCGCGGGGGAATTCCCTCCACGCGTTATTCTTCCCAATCCCAAATCCCTGCCCGCCACCAGTCCCTGAAGACAAACCACAGCCCCATCCCCGTTCCCCATGCCCGGAGCTCCGCGGGGCGGGGATGCGCATCCCCGTTGCCGCGGCAACCGCGCACAGCCCGGCGCATCCCCGTTACCGCAGCAACCGCCGCATCCCTGCGCATCCCCGCGCATCCCCGCGGCTCTACCTGCGCCTCGCCGGTGCAGAACACCTTTCCGCCGATGCGGAGGCAGACGCGCTCGTCGGGGTGCGGCTGCCGGGCGCAGAAGGTGAAGGAGCAGCGGGAGCGGTGCAGCCTCCGCACGGTGCTGCGGACGAGCGCTGCCGAGCGCGGCCCCCAGCGCGCCCACAGGTACAGGTAGCACAGCGTGATCAGCATGGCGGGCGCGCGGCCCCGCCCGCCGGCCGCCTCGGCCAATCGGAGAGCCGTGCGTCACTCAGGCGGGCGCCGCTCCCAGCGCTGATTGGCTGGCGGGGCACAGCGCGCGCCGCGCCCCGCCCCTTTTGTGCCGTGGCCTCTCCCCCCCCCAGCGCTCGCCGGCGGTGGTGCCGCCTCACGGTCGAACGCTGAGGGGGGTGCGCAGTTTTGTGGAGCAAGAACGTGTGAAAAAGAATAAAGATCGCTCAAAACCCTTTCAAATGGCTCGGGACGTTTTCTCTTTGCAACGGGTTCGGTGTCGCCGTGCTCTAGAGGAGGAGGAGGAGCAGGCGAGGTCCGCTCGCTTGCGGCGCCACGACTCGGCTGCTCAGGGAATTGCTGAACGGTTTGGGTTAAAAGAGACTTAAAAGAGCTCCACGCCCTGCCATGGGCAGGGAGACCTCCCACTGTCCCCGGCCTCTCCCAGCCCCAGTGTCCAACCCGGCCTTGGGCATTGCCAGGGATCCAGGGGCAGCCACAGCTTCTCTGGGAATTCCATCCCAGGGCCTCCCCACCCTCCCAGGGAACAATTCCTTCCCAAGATCCCATCCAGCCCTGCCCTCTGGCACTGGGAAGCCATCCCCTGGGTCCTGGCCCTCCATTCCTTGCAAATTGTCTCTCTCCATGTTTCCTGGGGCTCCTTCAGGCCCTGCAAGGCCACACTGAGCTCAGCCCAAAGCTTCTCCTCTCCAGGCTGAACAATCCCAGCTCTGCCAGCCTTTCCTCCCAGCAGAGCTGCTCCATCCCTCTGCTCACCCTGCTGCCTCCTCTGGGCTCTCTCCAGCAGCTCCAGCTCCTTCCTGTGCTGGGCCCCAGGGCTGGAGCAGCTCTGCAGGTGGGCTCTCCCCTGAGCACAGGGGCACAATCCCAATCCCTTTCCTGCTGGTCACTCTGCTTTGGATGCACTCCTGGAGAAATCCTGCAGCCTCTGCTCTCCACAGCTACTACTGGCCTGATGGACAATAGGAAAGGACCCCGCCTTCCTCAGAAATGTCTCCACACTGCTACCTGATCTTATTGCAGGGTTGACGGTATCCTAGAGGAGCAACATCCCTTCCATCAAAAAAGCAGGAGAAAACACCTGTCTCCAGTTCCCATCCCTGTAGCCACCAAAGCCACAGATGAATGCATTTAATTTTAGCCAATGCATTGGGTTCATCAAATAAGAATGGGCTGAACGCTGACACCAAAATGAAGAACAGTCTGTCAGGGTATAAAACTGCAGGATTTGCATGTGCCGTGTGTGTTGCAAGCACAAAGTGCCCCTACAGAATCTACAACAGAGGTAGCAAGTTATCCTTTACTCCTCCAGTATGTCTGTGCACAAAATTTATCAAATATTTTCTATATTTTATAGGGGAAGCAGTCGCAACACTGAGCTCAGTGGATCAGTCATGATCCTAGCAGATACTTAGTGTGTGAGTGAAAAGAGAAGATAAAAAAAAGATGCAAAATGCAAAGTTATAAGAAAGAAGCCAACACCAACATTGACTGATGTGTGACAGCTGTTTCCAGAACAGGACATAAAGCCCCAATCTTTTCTTTTTATTCTGAACTCAGAGCCTTGTATGTGCTTGGAAATTTAGTGAAACAGGTATTCTGAAATAACAATTTTATTCCCAAGGGGATCTCCAGCAGCAGCACGATGGCGCTGTAGAGAAACAAGGAACAGATTGGCCCTCCTCTCACATTTCAAGTGAAAGGATGAGGGGAAATGGCCTTAAGTTGTGCCAGGGGAGATTCAGGAAAAAGTTTTTTCCCTGCGAGAGTGTTCAGACATTGGAATGAGCTGCCCAGGGAGGTGCTGGAGTCCCTGTGTGTGGGAGTGCTCAGGAGGAGTCTGGATGTGGCCCTTGGGGACAGGGTTTGGGGTGATGCTGGTGCTGCTGGGGTGGCACTGGCTGATCCTGAAGGGCTCTCCCAGCCTTGATGGTTCTGTGATTCTGTGATTTTCCACCCTGCCCTTGAACACCTCCAGGGATGGGACATAATGTTGTCTCCACAATGCACGAACAGATTTCAATTTCATTTGCAAGGTCAAATAGTTTTAGTATTTCTCCTTCTCCATCATGAGCCTAAGAAACACCAGCCTTGTGCTGCTGCCATTGCTGCACTACCGAGGGAGGAACAAATCTCCTGTGCTCCTCACCTGGCACCTTACACTGCTCCTTTTTGTGAGTTTGTCTCGTGCAGGAAGTCAAAACACTTGCCCGGGCACATCAAACGAAAGAACACAAGCAAAGGCTGTAACGTCCAAAGAAAGCTCTCAGCTCTGGAATTCACTTTCTCTGGGTTAGTTCAGCAGCACAGGCACTGCTGACCCTCGGAGTCTGCACAAAGCACAGCTGTTTGTGCAACCTTTCCCAGAGAGGAACGTGCTTTGCTTAAATCCCGTGGTGGCACTGAATGCACTTGGCCCTGTTATGATCATTTTTTGATTTTTGAGGTTCTCCTACCTTGGAAAACTTCATGAGTAAATGAGAAAACTGAATTAAAGCTTCACCGTTCCAGGGAATCTAAAGCAGAACAGGCAAAACCAGTCCCTGTTCTAAGGCAAGCTCCTGCTTATGTTGACACAGAATTAATTTAGAGCTGTGAAGTTGCTGCAGGTTTTCCGGTTTCTGTTATAGTGTAACTCAGACTTAATCGTGACAAGCTTTGACTAAAAAAATTTTTAGATCGGGAAACATTCTGTTGTTGTTATTATTATTATTAAACCAAGGCCTTGCATGCACCAGGGAATTTACTAAAATAAGTTTTCTGAAATAACCATGTCAGTCAGTTCCTCCTTACAGGAGGGTGTGAAGGAAGCTTTGGAAAAAACAGGGAGTTACACCAGCCCTCAGACAGCCCAACTCTGCTGTGTAAGCTCAGTGAGGATGAGTTTCTCTTTCTAACTTGAAAAGAATGCTTTGAGACTGGCCTTGCTGTGCTCTGTGATCAGCCCTGTTTCCTTCCCCCTCTGCTCCTTAAAAGCTTTTCCAAGGATTTCTCTTTGAGGAATCTTTGCATGCCGCCAGTGCCTCTGTTATTTTGTTTAATATCAGATATTATTGAAAACTATAAATGCTGTAGAGACGTGTCCAGGTTCCCCAAATATACCAGTTTATATGGAGCACCCTTTCCTCTTGCAAACACACATTTGCCTTCGTGAGAAAAATGTGTAAAGCCCATTTCCCACAAAGTTAAAAACCTGTTTCAGTTAGCACAAAATGGTTATCACAGGGCTCATCTCTCCGTAAAGTTTTATCTGTCAGGGTTATTCCCAGGTAGTGTCAGAGATCTGAAAAATTCCCCAGACTTCTTGGAAAATTTCTCTGCTTCTGTGTTCTTCACCAAATATCAAAACGAAGCACCGTACATTAAAATGAAGTGTATTGCAAAAGGGAACCTGACTTCAGTTAATGATTGCCGTGAAAATGCCAATTAAAGTTGTGTGGTTTGTTTAATTAGTACTATAATGTAACGTTAGCATTTTTTCTACGTAGAATTGTATTTGATGACATTACAGCTTCTTCACCAAAATTCTACTTTTGATAATTTCACCGTAAATTTGGTCCTGCAGGGCTTTTTCAAGAGATTTAATTGAGAATAGCTTTGCGCCTTCTGGAGGCTTGCACGTCGGTGGTTGAGGCTTTAGTCCTGCACTAATCTCCACGTTGGCAGACTCCGTCCAGAGGAATAAATCAATTATCCTCACACCCAGATCTGATTGCAGGATCACAGACCTCACTTCTGTAACACGAACCTCCCTTTCAGCTATCAAGTTCAATCAGGACCAAATAAAACCAAGCTGCTGAAATCAAATACGTGTGTGTCAGACCGTGGTATTTGATTACACTTTAGGTTACTTAAGAAGTTTGCCTTTTTTCCTCAGGACCTGTGCTGTTATTTAATATATATTTCGTTATTTGAATATTACTCACCACGTTCTTCGATTTAGTAATTGCACTGATTTTGGTACAGGAATGTTTGAAGGGATTGAGACGGCGCACGTCTTTTTTTATTTGTGATTTTTTTTATTTGTGTAATTACTACGTATTTATTTGCAACTTCACAGATGTCACAAGGCATTTAAACGTGGGAGGGAGGAGATTTAGACTGAAGGTACCCAAATCACACTAAAAAATCAGTGGGAACTCCGTGGTCAGTAAATGAAATTATTTTTCCCTTTCTGGGAAGAAAGTTCACGTTAGAAGCCAAGTCGGTTTCTATTCAGTCTTTGCAGGCTTAAGCATATTTAGGAAGAAAAAAGCATTTATGGGGAGAAATCCTCCCCTGGGAGGGTGGGGAGGCCCTGGCCCAGGGTGCCCAGAGCAGCTGTGGCTGCCCCTGGATCCCTGGCAGTGTCCAAGGCCAGGTTGGACACTGGGGCTTGGAGCAGCCTGGGACAGTGGAAGGTTGGAATGAGATGATTTTTAAGGTCCCTTCCAACCCAACCCATTCCGTGATTCTCTGTTGAACACTTTGAAATAAAAGATTCCATGAAGTGGTGGAACTCACAACTCTTATTCTTTGATAGACAAATTAATCCTTTCTCCTCCCTCCATCGAGCTGCAATCAAATCACGGGACCATCCCTGTAGTCCTGAGGAAGTCACCAGGCCTGTCTTTAAATCCTCTGACTTTCACTATTTTTGATGTTATTTTCTCTTTAAAAGCCAGGACATGAAAAATACTTCAGTCATTAAAAAAATTATGTTACATTTAAAATTCTCTTTGCATCTTTGTTACAATTCTTTTGGGACAGGGCATGGATGAGTTTCCCCCAAGACATAAAAAAGTCTGTTTACAGAATATATTTAATAAAGAGCAAATTCTGATTCTGTCATAATTCAGATAATTCTGTAAATTCACTTTCTGTAAAACAGGGACAGAAAGGTAAAGGGATATAAATGTGTTCTATCCCGTGGGGTTCACCAACCAAACCTAACAAAAAGCCCCTGTTTCCCTGGGATTGCTCTCCCTGGAACAGCCTCCAAGGTGAGAGCCTGTCCTACCTTTGAACTCCTTTGCTCCTCAAAAAGGGAAAA
>VZRN01000635.1:0-10243 GCA_013397935.1 Dasyornis broadbenti | reverse complement strand
TTTTTTTTTTTTTTTTTGCGGGGGAGGGACGTTGCTGTAAGGAAAGTGCGGAAATCACCGAGGTACGAACTTTGGAAATCACTGAGGGAATCAACAGAAAATTGAATTTTAAAGTAACTCTTATTGGCTTTGGAATGCACTGGGTTTTTTAGTTTTACCTAAACTGGGTGGGAAGATTTGTTAGGCTCAAAGGACAAAAAGATTGAAGCACAATCAGCACAGGTCCTGATGTTTTATTCTCATGAGAGAACACACTCACAGTGATGATTTCAAGTATTCCAAAGTGGAACACACCAAAGCAGCATTACTGTGGAATTTTAGTTACCTGTGGAAGAAAATAGGAGAAATCTTCATTTTGAGCCCGTTCTAAATAATAAATGTGTCTCTTTTCAGTCAGGACTGGATGGCCAACAAATAAATCGTAGATCAAAAGGAGCCCTGGGCTTCCAGCATCCAGTGAGGTGAGTTCAATCCTGGCACCTGACACAGGAAAAGTGGCACCTCCCAAGATGAAACTCATTCCTCCTCTCTTCAGTAACAGTTTAATCACTCACCCAACTGCACAGGTTTTTATCCCTCAGGAAAGATGCCCAGGCTGAACAGAGCCTGAAACATGAAAATAAGGAAAAAGTAATGTTAAAACCCTGTTTTGTTTTGGTTTTTTTCCCTCATCTAATTTATATTTGCATTTATCATATAATAAAAAACTCCCAAAGCCCAATTAATTAACGGGAACAGCTGCAAATGGAGTGTGACTTGTTACTTTAATTGGAGGTTGCTTTAATTTGCTCTTGATTGAAAGTTGAACTCCAGGTAAAACTTTTTATGCCTGGGGGGCTGATAAAGGTTTTCACCGACGTTTGGATTCTTTCAGGCTTAATGACGTGGGAGCTCCTAACTGGGATTTTCATTTCGGGGAGGAAAAATCCATGGAATATTGCTCTTGTTCTTATAAAAGTTTGCTGTTATAAAAGCTGTGTAAAAGCATCTTAAATTCTGTGTGACCTTTGTTGCTGTCAAATCTCACTGGAAATTGGCCACAGTGGAACCAAGAGGGGCCATTTATGGTTTTAATACAAAACAATGCGGATTCTGAAATAAATAAATAAATCTGCACCTCCTCCTCTGCCTGGAGACACAAAATCCACTAAAATCAAAGTTTGTACCTCAGGCAACCAACCCCAATCTAACCCTGGTATCCTAATCTTGATTCCAGAATGAATTATTTACCAGAAAATAAGTTTTAATATTCAAGCTAGATTGGATGGGCAAGTGCTTCATTGTTTTACTTTTTGCCTTAAAATATGTTTTCTTCTTAGACTTTATTTGCCCAAGTCCAAATCCCAGAAGTTTCTGGATACCATTGGAGAGAAGGTTTTGGCAAGTTTTCCAGTACAAGCCACAATTCACTTCTACAATGATGATGCTGACTCTGAGGAAGAGGAAGAAAAAGGGAGCTCCGCCTGATGAGGAACAACCTTGAAAAAACACAGAATCCACATTAAAAAAATCAAGAGATTAAAAAAGAACTGTCGGGAATGGATGGACAAACATCTGACCAAACAGAGAAATGCATCAAAGCTCAGGGAAAAAAAAAAAACCTATTTATAATTCTCTTTCCAAGGAGAATGAGTCGATGCACTGGGAAATGGGAGGAAATCCTTTCGTGGTTTTAGAGACTTTCAAATAAAAGCCCGAAGCTGAACAAAAGGTTTAAATCAGGTTGGTTTAAGCAACACAGATAAAGAACGGTTAAGATCACTGTACTTAGTTACTCATTAATGTTTACATTCCAGTCCTGATAAAGTGAAAACTGGCTCGATTATGAGGCTGAATAATGTAATGTGCAGCCCCGAAACGACCCAAAGGCTTTGAAACACCATGAAATTAAGCAAGGAATGATTTCAAATGCAGAGCCTGTTGCTTACTGGCTGCACGGGACATATTTATTCTGCTATAAATGCTGAATGCCCAGCTGGCCTCATCCATTTCCAGTACAACCCACAGGTTCTGAACAAGTTATGATCATTCCTGGGCTTCTGTCATTCTGTCGTCATCAGATTTTCTCCCCCTGTAATCTTTTGCCAGTCAGGAAAAAAAAAAAGCCAGCCTTGATTAAAAACGGTGATTTCATTTAATGACACACTAAAACCTGCCTTACGTGGTACCTTCTTTGCCTTCCCCACAATATTTTCTGTGCTCAGACAGTTTCTCAGCGCTACCGGCAGCTTTTAATTACCTCAAGGATGAACGATTTGGCCCCACTGTATTTCAAATTTATTGTGTCTAATGTGCCTTCTCTCCAACCAAAACTACCACGGTTGCCCCAGAGACAAAGCAAATGCAGAATTCCAGATTCTTGACCTTTCCTGCACCGCTGGTGGTGGCGAGATAAGGCCAGACAGTTTTTAGAGCCACTTCAAGTGTGTGTCAGCTCTGGCAAACAAAGGGAGTGTCACACATTTAGAGTCTGGCAAATTGGGATTCCAAATGGACGCACGTGTTAGAATGAAGGGATTTTTTTTAAGATCTCCGCTTGCAAACGAAAAAAAGATGCTCCATTAATTAAATTTACGCAAGGAGACAACATCCTGTCATGTAGGGAATTACAAGAATTAGTTGAAATTTAAACCCCCGTGTGACAAAGGAAAATTCCACTTTACATTTCAGCTTCCACATTTCACCCGTTCATCGTTTCCACATCTCCGCTTCTAAACATATGGAACCAAAATACAGACAATTCCAAAGGATTTCACAAGATACCCTGAAAGGATCCATGCTCCAACTTTGTCATTATTCAGTCTGCAGCAAAAGCAAACAGGGGAGCATCCAGGATGATTTCACTGGTCTGTGATGACACATTACACACACAGAAAATGCACCGAGATCCCTTTCCAGCTCGTTAATAATTAAGAGAAGCCCCAGAGTGAACTCAAGCAGCATCTCTGTGACTCAGCTGCAGGGAACTGTCAGTTTCCACTTCTGATTTGTCACCTCCTCTGCAACCTGACCCTGCAGAGTTTTCAGTGACCTCGGAATCATCCATCATTTCCAGGAAAAAGATAACAAAGCATCCCCGAGAACGAGTTTATCGTGAGTTCAGCGCTTCCAAGGCAGGACTGGAAACAGATCCAGTTGTTGGCTCAGGTGTCTGTGCCACAAACCTTCCCCTGGTAATTCAAGAGCTGCAAAATTCCCAGTAAATGCTGCTTTCATTTTCCATTCTCGAAAAGGGATGCTGGAGAGGTCTCCACAAAACCTCTACAACTTCATATTTCTGCTGTATGAAAAATCGTATTTAATCCCGTGATGTCCATACAGCAGCCTTGAATTCTGCTTCCGAGCTCTCTTAAGACAAGCTCTGAAGGATACAAAAATCCAAGGGAAGCACATCCTTGCCACGCCACAGAAATGTGGTTTTTATAACTATGATGCAGGATTAATTTGGATTAAGAGAAAAAGAACTACTGCAGGAATTTATTTCTTTCTAAGCTGCATTTATACAGGGAGAATGACAGCAGCAGCAGCAGAAGTGAGAAAAGACAATATTCCCAACAGCAGCTCTGTGAGCTCTGGGGACAAAACCCACCCAATTCACTGAAACATTTCCTCTTTAATGTTATTTATTCTGCACTGGGTTCATCTAGCAGCTGCTTTTAGCAGAAAGCTGAGATTTAAATTCATCCATACCAACAAAATTGACTTTGGCAACCCCTCTGGAAGGGAACTGGGAGAACAAAACTAAATCCTTCCAAAACTTTCTCCTCAGAACACAGTTCAGTTCCTGAACAAAAAGAGAGCTACAAACCCCCCATTCATCCCGGTTGTGTGAAAGCTGACTGGAAATTCATTAGGATTCAGCAAACAGAACTCTGAATTAAACATTTTAGCAACTCAGGCTCAAGTGTCTGTGAAAAAGGTGCATTATGAACAAAATACATTCACACAAAATCAGCCAAATATTTTGTTGGTAAGGCAGCAACACTTCATGATTTCCACCCACAAATGAAACTGAAGTTCACAGGAACTTGTTGCACTTTTAATGTTTGTAGGCCCCCTGGTACAGATGTGTATCAAGATAAACATTTAATATTTCAGGTTTTTTTTTCATATCAGAGGGGCTTGGGTTGCTCTTGCTCATATTCTCCCCCTGCCCTATCACAGGCACTGTTTTAGACGATCCAGCATTCCTTATGCTCAAAGTAATTTTGAAATGGTCTGGACAACGCTTTAGGTAACAGCAAGAGCGTATTTGCTTAACTCAGGGGGAATCACGGAATGGTTTGGGTGGGAAGGAACCTTAAAGCCCATCCCATCCCAACCCTGCCATGGCAGGGACACCTTGCACTGTCCCAGGCTGCTCCAAGCCCCAGTGTCCAACCTGGCCTTGGACACTGCCAGGGATCCAGGGGCAGCCACAGCTTCTCTGGGAATTCCATCCCAGTCCCTCCCCACCCTCCCAGGGAACAATTCCTTCCCAAGATCCCATCCAGCCCTGCCCTCTGGCACTGGGAAGCCATTCCCTGGGTCCTGGCCCTCCATTCCTTGCAAATTGTCTCTCTCCATGTTTCCTGGGGCTCCTTCAGGCCCTGCAAGGCCACACTGAGCTCAGCCCAAAGCTTCTCCTCTCCAGGCTGAACAATCCCAGCTCTGCCAGCCTTTCCTCCCAGCAGAGCATCTTCGTGGTCCATGTTGGTGCCACCCTTCCCTTTCCAGCTAAGATGGAAAGACCCAAATTTGGCAAGCACAGCTCCGTTCTTCCCTTTGGCACATCCCCATTCCGTTGGGATCCAGGCACCCCAGTTATTTTGCCATCACACATTTACACACACATCCCTTCCAGTCCCACCTGGGGGGATCCTGCCTTACAAGACGCTGTCCACAGCCAGATGTGTAAAACATCACCAGTTTCCAGTAGGATCAAAACTGCAGGAGAACCCAAGAAGGTGCGTTTGAATCAAGGCTGAGTTTTCATCCCCGGGGTTATTCCAGCAGGGACAATGCACTTGGCTGAACTCTACCGGTTGTGTCAGAAAGGTGAAAATGAGGGCAAATTGAGGGTTTTGCCTTTTATTTATTTAGTTTTCCCCCAGGCTCTGAGAAGAATGGACACCCGATACCCAGTCTTTGAGCAGGTATGTTTTGTAAAGAGAGGCACCACTGCTCAATCATGTGGGGGATTTTTTTTTTTTTTTTCTGAATACCCAAGGCAAAATTTATATAAATCTACATCCAAAATGTACTCTTCTCTTTGCAGAGCTGAGTATCTTCTTAATCACAGTCACAGGCAAGACCTGTGGATCCCCAATTCCCCACAACACATTTCTTAACCCCCAAACCCCGCAGCAGCTGGTTTTATTTTGCTCACAGAGGCAATTTCTGAGGTGTCAAACCTGACCACGCTGAAGAAAAGGTCACCGCGGTGCCTTTGAAGCGGCAGTGACAGAAAACCAAAGACTGAGCAAGTTCTCCTTAAACAAACAGCCCCCCTTGGCCTCCTCACTGTTGGTTTTCCCATAATTGTGGGGTCTGCAGAGAAATGAAATGGCAGATTCATCACTGATACAATCTTTGCCCAAGGTTTACAGCCCTTTAATTTGTGTGCTTTCAGGGCTTGAGGGCATTTTCCAGTAGCTCTCCTTGATCCTGAAGGGATTTGGCTCTCCTTAACAAGGGACTAAATTAATCCTTACATCAAATGATCCCGGGAACGCGGCCTTCGCTTGTTGTCAGAGGCAGAATTCCAAAACGAACCCGCTCTCTCGGGAAGCGAAAGGGACGCGGGCCACGGGTGGAAAACGCGCAGAAAAGGAGGATTACAGTCAACACTTCGGTGTCCGTGACGCGATTAGAGGAGTGGCGAGAGGGCAAACGCATCTGCACGGCTGCCGATCATAAAAGCATGAATCCACCCGGCGTGGGGGTGTTTAAATGTGAAAATGAAAATGAATGCAAGGACAGAATGGTGGCAGGAGGGAGAAGCAAGAGCAAACCAAACCCCCAGAACTTCACTGACGACTCTGAAACTCCCACACAAATCAGTGTTGCTCCAATTTACACAAATGCATTCTTCTAAAATGCCCCCAAATGGTAATACACCTAAAATCCAGCATTTCAGAGGGAAATGTTGAAAAGTGCTTTTTTTTTTTTTTCCTTCATTAAGAAGGGATTTTAATCCTACCTGGAATACTGAGCATGGAGATTTTTCCTTCAAATTCAGGCAGAAAACCCGAACTACAGATTTTCTGTTCACACCAAAGTGACTGTTACCAGGTCTTAAAAGTTTCCAGAGCAACTGATGATCATTTTGATGGATTTCTAAAGAATTGGCATGTGATTTTTCACAGAAATGCTCCAAAATTTCTTATCTTTTAATGAAATTCCGGTATTTTAAACTAAATTCTCTGCTGGCCTGAAGTTGGTTACAGGCTTAATAAACAGTAATTCACTGGGTTTTATAATCAACCTAAATAACCTTGAGTCCTGCAGATAACTGAATTGGTGACACTTGGAAGAAAGGAAGTAAAGAAAAAAAATGAAAATTCACCGTTTAAAAAACACCTGAACCACTTAACCTTGGGCCACAACAACATGGACCTGTCAGTTCCTTTATTTTCAGCTATTTCCTTAAGTATTCTTTAAAAATGGTTTAAAAAAAAGTAATTTCAAGACTCGTTTCAGCAAATCTTCACAGCCCACCTTTCTCATTTCTGGTATTGGTGGTGATTCAGTCAATCTGGTAATTTCGGGGGGTGGGATCAACATATTTTGCTGAATAAAGAATAAAGGAAATGGACCCTTTTACACCTTAAGCCAGGAGAAACCTCACAGAACCGCAGGAGAACGGTGGACATGTAAAAATGAGCCAAATTTTATTCACATTTACAAAGGAAAACTGTATCTTTACAGTGCAAACGCTTCCAGTTAATAATAAAAAGAGATCCTCAAGGGTTTGACTGGCACAACACAGTTTGCCTCTCTGAACTCAAAGGGAAATAGAATTAAACTCTGCCCAAAAAGCTGCTTCTTTCCCTCTCGGAAGGGAATTCCAAGCTGCAAGTAACAGAACATTTGAAACCCGCAAGAACGACCAGAGGAATTACTGGGGCTTAGTGCTCAGAGCAATGTAGGTTATTCAAGTGCACAATAATAAAATGCAGTCATAGAAATTGAATTAAAAATTAAGGGGGGAAAAAAAGTAAAAGGTTGTTTTTTTTTTTTTTTTTTTTAAGCTTGGAGAGGTTTTACCTGTCCTGTAACGCTTTTATTAACCCTTTGCTCACACAGACCTTATTGACAATTATCTGCTATTGCAGATCCCTTTTTCAGGGAGGAAGAACATTCTGTTTACTTCACTGATGGGAATATCCCTCAATGCTGGGATTGCCTCCTCTTGGAATTTCTTCTGCTGCTGCTTTTTCGCATAGCTATCTACGAAAGAGAACGAGAACGCTTCATGGCTTCAGGATTCTTTTCTCTCAAAAACTGTTATCTAGGGCAACACTGTAAATTTAGCTACTTTAAGGGATGCTGAAAAGCCCACCCTGCTCTCTTCAAGCGCCTCCAAGAACTCAGATATTTAAAGGCCTAAAATTTGGTTTATATTCTCTACAGAATTAGCAGTGAAGGATCAAAATCTTAAATAAGACAGAAACAAAATTACCTGTGATGGTGTGTGTGGAGTTGAGTGGAGCTGTGCTCATCATGTTAATCCCAAAAAGCAAAATGTAACCAATTCCCACAGCAACCAGCAGGTAAACTGGCAGAGCAACTGCCCAGTACCTGAGGAAAAAGATGATAAAATTTACATATCAGAATAAGAAATGCTTAATGACGAACCAAACGATAAATTATGTTGGTATTGTACTTGCGATGAATTTGTCCCAGAGGAAAAGAAACAACACCTCTGAATATGGATCCTGGGCTATCCCAAGATCAATGACGCTGGAGCTACGGGCAAAAACCACCGGATAAATCTCTCAAAGAAGGTGTTTGTTTTTAAATTACGGCCTAAAGTTCACTGCATTTCCATCAGCAAACTTCCTGAGAGCAAAATGCCAAATTTAGCGTCAAACATTCCAGTATTACTTCTTTCCTGACACGATGAAACATTTTCACCCCATTTTCACCACAGCTACTGATCTGCATAAAATACGCTTCACAAACGCTACAGCCCTTTATCATCAGGGGCAAAATGGATTCGATACAAGGCCATTATTTAAAATGAAAGTTTTCTTACTGGAAAATAATTAAGGGTGTCAGATGAAAGGGTTGAGTTGGCTGAACTTACTTTTGAGGCCAGTAGGTCAGTCCCAAGGAGAAGAGCCAAGTCTCAGGAATATACGCCCAGATAAGGTACAAAACTGCAGGAGAGAATTAAAAAGTCACAACAGTGAGACCTGACAGTGTTTTAGACTTCCTAAGTTTTGCTTTCACACTGTTTAAATCAAAAAACTTCTCCTAGAATATTGCAGAACGTGCCTCTCAGACACAAAAACGGCACGACGCCTGGTTATATGGGATCATTTTTGTGTTTGCTTTCACATTTAATTTCTGATTTTCTATGGAGACAGAGAAGAATTTATTCAGAGTTGAACTGCAGAACAACAACAACAAAAACCAGCAAGAAAACCCCCAAACACCTCAGCAAAAGGAGGCCAAAGGAATCTGAACAGAGATAATATTAAAGCAGAAACTGATCTCACAGTAGTCATTTAACTGGAAGAAAAACAGGTGCAATTGCAGTGCCTGGGTGGAACTGTTCCAAAAAATTACTGCAAATTCTTCCTGATCCCTGCAAAATTCATCATTTTCATGTCAACAAAACCAATACCCAGAAATTTAGCTCCACAACAGCAAGTTCAGAGAAAGGTTTAACACAGCTTGAGGGGGGGAAATTTGAGGTCAGCACCCAAAGAGTAGAACCACAAGAGACAGAACCACAGCAGCTTCCTGGGAGAGGAAGTGAACCCAACTCCCCCTCATTTCTCACCGCCCAAAGGTGGGAAAGACTCACAGAGAGATCTTGGTTTGTTACTTGACTAAAGGACCTTGCAGCACCTTTTCCTGTGCTGAAAAAGTATTTTCTACCCTCTCAGACCTTGGTTCTCAGATGGATCCCCAGTGAAATGCTGAAGAACCCATCACATGAGCAGACAAAAGCTGACAGAACCCCCCAAAATTTTCCATTGCTGTTGACCAGACTGACTTTTTTTTTTTTTTTTCATTATTTTAGTGGGGAAGATAACACAACTACCTACAGTGCTTGCTAAATGTGAAAATGTATGTGATTCAAGTAAAAAACTGATTAAAATCAGAATGCAAAAAATTCTGTAAATAATTTGACTCTGTAATGCTGTTAAAGATCCCATCATGTGCTTAAAGGCAAAGAAAATGAGAGGAAAGCACAACAGGCAATGACAGATGTTTGTAACACCTGACAGGTCTGGCAAGAAGTGCTCACTGAGTGGCTCCATCACCCTGACAGCAGTGCTGGAACATGATTTTAATCCCTTTCAGGTCGTGTTAGAGACTCATGGAATGGTTTGGGTTGGAAAGGAACTTAAAGCTCATCCAGTGCCACCCCTGCCATGAGCAGGGACACCTTCCACTGTCCCAGGCTGCTCCAACCTGGCCTTGGACACTTCCAGGGGCAGCCACAGCTTCTCTGGGCAAGCTGCTCCAGCTGGGAAATACCTTAGCAAAGCAACACTTTGGGGTGCTGGACTCAGTTCCGGGATACTCACTGAAGCCAAACCACGATCCCAGAAAAAGCGCAAATCCATATATCGCCCTTTCTGGCAACGGGGCCGGGGAGTTCTCAACCATCCTCGGCTCTTCCCTTCAACTTCGTGGGGAGGGCGGAGAACAGGATACGAAGCATTAGAGATTTCAGAGGATGTTCCTACGGGGGATCTCCCTGTACCCGCGGGCGCGGGGCTACATCCCCCCCCTCACCCTCCCTCCATCCGTCCTCCGCTCGCACCCCCCTCCCGCCGGGCTCTGCGCCTTTCCTCTCCGGAGCCTGGAGCCCGGCTGGGGAGGACACGGCGCCCAGGACAGCAGGAGCAGGAGCAGGAGGAGGAGCAGGAGGAGGAGGAGGAGGAGGAGGAAGGGGAGGAAGGCGCTCCCTACCCCCGCTCCCGCATCCGCCTCCGCACCGTCCGCATCCGGTTGCGCGCGCGCGCAGGCGCGCGGCCCGCGGATTGGCCGGGGCCGGTGACGTCAGAGGGCAGGCGGCCAA
>VZRN01000634.1:5574421-5599997 GCA_013397935.1 Dasyornis broadbenti | reverse complement strand
GAGAAAAAAAACGTTTCAGAGAGAAACAACAACAAAAAAAAAAAAGCTGAAATGGGTGTCAGATAAAAATAATAACGAAACACACGAGTGGCTGTAACATTTGGTTGTCGACCAGTTTTAGTCAAGGGATTTATATTGACGCAATATTTTATTGTTGTAAAAGGAAAAAAAANAGCTGGAAAAGTGCGGGTGCGTGGTTTGTGCGCTGGCCGAGCCGGGCTGCGGGGGCTCCTGCGGGCCCCAGCCCCGGGCACGGCCAGCGGGGCTCAGGGAAATGCTGCGAGGGGCCGAGCCCGGCAGTGCCGCTGACACCTGCCGCGGCTTTGGGGCGGAAAAAGCGCTTTGGGGCTGGAAAAAGGTCTGTGCGGCTTTTGCGGGGCTGAGCAGCGTGTGTCCCTCGCCGGAGCCGTGTGTGGGTGCAGTCGGTGTGTATCGATAGCGGCGCGGGTCCCGCGGATGCCGCTCGTAGCTCGGCGCAGCTCCCGCGGCCCGGTGGCGGTGCCGGGGCACCCGCGAAGTTTCTTTTGTTCCGCCCGTCCCCCGCCCACGCCGGCGGGGCCGCGGGGGCCGCAGCTCCAAGTCCCGAGCCCCGAGCCCCGTCCCCGCCCCGGTCCGCTCCCCCGGCGGGGAGGGCAGCGTGCGGGAGGAACAATAACACTCCATCACATGGAGCGGGGTGAAACGGGGGAGCTCCGGCCCCGGCAGCCGGGCGGGGGCTGAGGAAGGCGGGGAAGCAGCAAAACTTCAAGGAATCGCCAGCGAAACGGCCTTTTATTTTTTTCTCTTCCCCTTTTCTGAAGCCGAACCTTGGAGAAAACAATACCCAACCCTTCTGCCAGCAGTGTAGGGGGCGGGAATTACCTTTAGGAATCCTGAGAAGCGACCTGAGCAGGGAGCGAGCTCTCGCCTTCAGTAACCAGCTCAGCACACGAGTGGACAGGCGCCTTCCCACTGCTCTGCCAACACACCAACCCTCCTGTACCTGGGAGCAAGAGGGATTTGGGATGTGAACAGTGGGCGATGCGTTGTGTCTGAACCATAAAACTGATTTATTGCATTGGTAAATCTCTGTGAGCTGCAGCACCGCGGCCTTGGGGGCAACGGGCCTGCGGCTGCCCCTGTGCTGGGCAGCGAAATCCAGCTGCCTCCGCAGCAGGACCACGACCTCCAGCTCTTTCCAGAAGGATTACAGCAGCAGGAGAAGGAAATATAACCCCCAAAAGCCCATTTTTTGAGTCAGCTCCAGAAACAGGATGAATGTGGCGTGGGGACCAAACCAGCAGTAAACAGCCGTGGTTTGTAAACAGCCTCAGCTGAGGACACAGGAAAAGCTCCAGGTTAAACCATGCCCTGTGTGGTCACGGTGGCTCGGAACATGCAGGGCCCTGAGAGGCAAAGCTCTTAAAGGCAGCCTTGGCTTGGAGGAGGGACAGAAGGCGTTTCACTGAAATTAGCCCATTTTAGAGCCCCTTGGCTGCTCTGTAAATACAACCACAGCGAGGGCTGGGTTATGTCTTATTTTAAAACAAATTAGGTTGAGACAAAAGAGATGCAATGAAAGACGAAATCAAGTTAGTTTATAAACAGAAGCACTTCAAAGGCTGCTGGAAAGCTGGAGAAAATAGGAGAAATTCGTTTAAAGAAAAGAAAATCTCTGCTGGTTATTGCCCATCGATTTCAGTGTTCCTGCAAGCAAAAGGAAACTCTTTTGTGCCACCTAATGTTAAGTACAGATCACTGTTGTCTTCTGTGCTGCCCATCATCCATGGTGAGCGTGGGGAAGCCTCGAGGTGCTGAGCCCATGGCGTGGAGCTCAGCATCCCAAAGTCCCACCGAACCAAGGGCAGGGAGAGAAACTTCAGCTTCACAGTTACCTTCTGTATTTAGGGAATTTTTTAAAAAAAAGAACTCAAGAGGGGGTGGAGAGAAGCACGGGGTAGAATCATAAGAATGAGAGACTCCAAATTTGGGCTTTGTTATAAAAAAGTAGCTCCAGAATGAGCACACCCAGGGTTTATATAAGCTGCCCACCACCCAGCTCCATCTCAGCAGCCTCTGGGCTTGGGGGAGCTTCTCCCTCCACTCTCCTCAAGAGCCCAAGTGGCCTGGCCTTTGCACACCCGTGTGTCCCAGCTGGCAGAATTTTGGTGTGTACTTAGCAGCCATCCACATTAATTTGATATGTAAATATCTCATGCAATCCTTTAAAGAAAGGACTCAAAGCAGGCATTTTTCTGATAACAATAAATTGCACTGGTTTTTGATTTTAACAGTGAGCATTAGGTGTTTTTAGGAATTTTTGAGGCTCAATCTTCCATACTTTTCATATTATACTAAAAAAAAAAAAAAAAAAAAAGAACCAGAAGCTTCCTTTGGGTTAAATTTTAAATATTTGCAAGCTGTGCTCTTTAAAGATGGCCAGAACACAGGAGAGGGTTCTCTTGAAAGCAAAAAGTTACTAAAAGTAAGCAGAGATGCCATTTCACTTCAAGCTGGTCATTATAGAGCATTCAAAATATGGACCAGTCAATCTATACCTAGACTACACTGGACCAAGATGTTTTGAAAATCTCTCAAAATCAAGTATTTTGAGTTTTTCTTTCTGTGTTTTAAAGTATTGATTCCCTAGGTCGGGGCAGAACAGACGAGAGCATCCTTGTCCTCTTGGGCTGGATCCACGTACCAAAACCAGCACGGATTTTAGGGCAGATCCACATGTGGATGGAGGCATTTAAAACCTAAGTCCTTCCCGCAGGAGCACGTGGGGCTGGGGGTGGATGCCCTGATCCCAAAACCCCGATAAAATTCATTGCTTTACTCACCAGAGCAGCTTCCCTGTAATCCAGTGAGCTCACCACGCACATGAAATTATTAATTAGTCTTTGCACAATTCAATTCCGAGGTTCCATCCTAGAAAAAATAAATATACAATATTTCAGGCAGGTGACCAATCCTACTCAATATCGCCCCAAAATACCCACAGACATCAGGGCCCACATTTGTACTCGCTTTCCCCTTTCTCCAGCATCCTGTAACCAATAGACTGGAAAGGCTCCACGGCAATTACATATTTAGGATATGTGATAGCTGCAGTTAAGATCTTTATGACTGATTGCAGGATAAAATTTACTTAAAATGTGCAAGAGCCCATTTTTAAACCTCAGTCTTTCAGCTGCTTTCCATTAGAGATATTCCAAAGAATCAAAAGCAATTAGAGTGTACAAAGTCTAAATGGTAAATAATTTCCAAATCAAAACCTTTATTAAAGGAATAAGCATCTATTTTTGTTAACACTGTAAGAGATGGAAAGGGCCAAAGTAAAGAACTTTTGGTTTAATGTCATGGAAAGAAAGCCAGACATCTACGCTGAAGAGCAGTATAGGGAATCTCCCCCCAAGTGGATTTTGGGTTGAGTTTTCAAGACTTGGGAAAGCAGGACAAGCAAAAGGATTTAAAACTCCCATTTTCTCTGGTGGGGATGTGAGTAGGGATGGTTTGCACATGCCTGAGATGGGATCTGTGGATGGATCCATAGCTCCTGATTCCCAGCGAGTGCCCCGGTGCCTTGTAAATATTTGTAGAACCACGTCCTTAATTGGAGTGGTAAAGCAGTATTAAATCTTGGAATGGGAGAGAAAGAGGAGAGTGAGGAAGAGCTGTCACTGGTGAGAGCCTGTCTACAAAAAGTTAAAAAGCCAATGGTAAATCTCATTTCTGGGAGCTCTGGGTTTGCGCAGCCATCGCCCGGCGGCTCCTGATCGATGCTCTGCTGGCACAGAGCAGCACGCCCAGGAGCTGGGGGCTGCTAGAACGGCTTTGAAAATGGGGATATTTCAAACAGGGACTATCAAAAGCTGGGCTGGTGTTATTTAGACACCCAAAATGCTGTTCCACTATTCTGTCACTGGATTTTAATTTTTTTTTTTAAATGATGCTAGTCCCTGGCTTCTGCACCTCGAGTACAAATAATATTTACCCAGCACAGAAACGCCATTTCTGAACCCAAGTTGTTTTCCTTTCTGGCTGAAGCCTGAAATTTTGTTTTGCATATTCATCTTTAGACTTTGGGAAGGAAAAATCAAATCAAATCAAATCAAATCAAATCAGCCCACAGATCTTACTCACCAAAAAATGGCTGGGGAAGATGAGAGGGTCTGAGCTCCCCTGCCATCACTGGAGGGCAACTGGAGGTAACACGAGCTGCTCCCCATCCAGGGCTTGTACTTCTGTCCAGATTAAGGGATTAGTCTCTGTTACATCTATCTACAGTTGGGAACTTGTGATCCAGTTAAAGCAGCTTGAAAGGCGCCCAGCAGGTGCTGGGGGTCCGACTCTGCAGCACAGATTCTGTGAGTTACAGGGGCAGAGCAGGGCTGGCCTTGTGCCGGGCTTCCCAAGGCTCCACATGGCTGGGGGAGACAGGGAAAAATCAAGATCCTGCCAGAAAACACTTCCAGATAGAGAAAATCAGCCACAGCCTCTGTTTTTCCACTCTAAATCTTGAAATTGAGTTGCTGACGCTTAAATACAAACACTGTCAGACGTGAGTTTGTGATTCTTTGCTGCTCCACACACATCACATGGACACAGGGGACCTCCTATACCTCAGAAATGCTAATTCAGCTCTGGAATTCTGAATTTGCAGAAACTGTCCTGTAAATGTCATGGGGGATTACCAAATCTTCAAAGATTATAGCTCTGCATATGTTCAGACTATCGATTTAAAACTTTATTATCTTTGATATAAATTCTTCACAAAGGAAACAATTCAGCCGTAGGAATTCTGTCCATGTAAAGCTCTTGCAGGGTCAAATCCTGCTTTTCAATAAAGTGGGCAGATGTCTGTAGGTGATGCTGCACAAACCCAACCCGGCACTTTATAAACACAAAATCCTGCCCTGCTCAGCCCAAACTTCTCCCAGCTGCAGCAGAGAGAGGATGCAACACACTCCCAGTTATAGAACCATGATAAGTTTTTAATGGAAAATGTAATAGTCTGGGGTTTACTCTCGTGTGCTCTTCATAGTGTAAGTAAAGCTGTAGTAGAGCCTCGGAAAATCTGCCTTTGTAACAAGATCTCTGCAGAAATGAATGCATGGTAATGTGGCTGGCAGTGGTTTGCTCAGAAAAATATGCAGTTGCATAGTAAGATATTTATAACAGGATTAGACTTCAAGTACAAAACCCAAGTTCAAAGATTTTTCAGGATGGTGCACGAGAAAATGACAAACTGAGTTTTTTGGAGTTTACAGTTCACTGTGCTGGAGAACCTTTGTGGTTAAGCATCACTTGGACCTGTCTCAGCTGGACCTGGGAAAATCGTGGCCCCTGTTCTTCCCAGACATCCCAGGATGGGGTGCAGATGCTGGGAAAGATCCTGGGATCCCCTGCCTGTGATCTGCCCTCCTGCCTCTGGCTCCGTGGGGCTGGACACTCAGGGCACAGCAGCCTGCACATCTCACACCCACGTTGGCTCTCAACTCACTGTGAAGGAGCTTTTCCTTCCTCGGATCAAACCCTAGGGAATCTCTCGGAATGCCACTCCTTGGACAGAAACAGTGCAGGATCAATTCCAGCCTAGTCCAGTGAGAGAGAGCACCCCTTACAGAACCTCCATCCTAAATCCGGTTTAGAAACTGAACTCTGCCTTGCTTTATGCCCATTTCTCTGCTGCACACCAGTTTCAGATGGTTCTCGAGTGTCAAACTCACTTTGAGCATTTCCTGCTCTGTAACTGTCTTCATCCTTGACTATAATGTACTTTATTCTGGTTAGTACAATATAAAGTACATCAAATGAGAAAGAATACTAAAGAATTCTTTCAGCAGAGAAGTCTTGAGGTTTTTTTCCCTAATTTCCTACAGAAAACATGTCCACAGTTCATCCTGAGTTGCTCCTACCTTTGTGGGCAGAGGAGAACTAAAAGGGATGAGTTCAGTGGGTGCCTGTTTCCATCCCCATCACCACAACTGGCTTCCCAAGGGATTTATTCCGTGCCATTTCTTCCTCTTGCCCCAACCCAAGCCAGGCAAATGCGCTATGGAATTGTAACGCCTCATCTGTTCCAAGGGAGAGGATCATAAACGGGGCTGCTCTGACCTTTTTGGGATTGGTGCTGTTTGATCCCTCGTGTCCACAGTGCTGACCTGGGGGACGTCAGGCAGCGGGGCCAGTGCAGCTGCAGCACAATGCAAAGGTTAAAGTCGATGTTTATGGGTCTCTTAAATGTTTATGGGCTTTCACAGGCCGTTCCAGGCATTAAAATTATGGGCACCTTGTTCCCATAACAAATATGGGAATGAGAAGGGGAAATGGCAGAGCATGAGGCTGGGTTGAGGCGCTGCTCCAAAGCAAAGCTTGTGAGGATAGCACAGCAGCAGCTCAGTGCTCATTCACTCCTGCAGAACAGCCAGAAAGGAAGAGGTGACATCAGGAGCCTGAGCCGTGCCCAGCACGACAGCACAGCACAGCTCCCAGCCCCAGCACGGACCTGCTGCAGAGATGGGGAAGCCAAGCAGAGATCAGCCACGTCCCTTATCAGTGCTCACAGGGTTTAAACTGAAATGCAAAGAATGAAGCATTCTGGAGGCTGCCAGCACAGAGCTGTGCTGCTGGGCCTCCTCGCTTGGCTCTCACATCTCCCAGTGGCCTTTACAGCCCAATCAAGCACTGGACATGTTTCTTTTCTTTTTATCAGTTCTAAATATAATCACATCTTGATTTCACTGCTTGTCCTGAGCTGCCCATCGTGTAGCAGCACAAATTGCTGTGCTCACTCTGAATTTTGCTGGCAAGAAAAGAAACTTTCTGTCAACTCTAAAGGGTGAAGAAACTGAGTCTGGAAACAAAACCTCCCAAACCAGCAGCAGCCCTGGGCTCCAGTGAGCTACTCAAAGACTGAACTTGAGGTAACTCCTGTTTAAGGAGAGCTGTGAAAATAAAATATGCAAAATCATTAAGTGTATTATTTCCTACTATTACCCCAAACAAATTACTCTGGAAAATTACACCGGTTTTCAAAATCACATCTGATCTGATAGTTGGTAATGAAAATAACAGGTCATTAAAGTGGCAGTTATTATGAGTGTATGAAAAGTAAAGCCAAGACATCAAATATAATTATGTCATTGATATTTCTTTTATTTTCTGCTATATCACTAACATCGTTTTTTAATTTGCTTTGTAATAGAGTATTAAAAAATAAATATATGTACATAAAATGGTATCAGTTGCAAAGAATTAAGAACGCAGTGTAGGCACCAAACCGGGATTAGCATCAGATAAACAGAAATACATGATTTGATGTTAACTAAGGTGAGGTACCCAGCAGGGACTGCGGTACCTGGACACAGGAGAGGAACACAGGAAGAACTGGGCTGATAGGTGAGGAAAGGTGCATGGTTCAATCACTTATCCCAAACTTTACACCCCAAGTGCTTTATGAAAACTAAAAACTTAAAGCAAATTAGAAAATAAAGTTCCACCAGGTTTCACAGCCTGTTAAAGCTGGTCACAGGAATTCAGTGCTGTTTCTTGGCCTGTGTCCATCATTCACCTCCCACGCTGGAATACACTGAAATTCCCAAACAGGACCAGGTGTCCCCGGGGCAGCTCCTTGTGGGGCACCCCAGCCCTGCGATGCCAGGTTCCCATTGTCCTCCTGGGCAAGGGGAGCTCCTCCTGTTCTGCAAAACCAAGGGAGGAGGGAAGGGGAATGAGAGGGGTGGGAACAGGCGATCCAAAATGGGGTCAGCCAGGAGATGGGAGGGTTTCAGCCTCCCCTGTGCCCAGCAGGATGGACTTTGGCACAGCTCAACCTAGGGGAGGTAAAAATGAGAAAAACCATGGAAAAAAGAGGAAAACCCGTTAATTAGGGTGTGGGCTGAAGCATGGGGGTGCCTTGGTGTGTAAGGGCAGTGCTGAGTTCAGACAGCAAATTTTTGGGGCTGTCATTGAGCGGCTGCAGTTCCTGACCATCTGTGGTGCTAACTCAGGTCTTTGCACCCCAGAACCACCTGGGCAGTAAAATCAGCACTCAATGCCCTTTTAGGAGTAGCTATTCTTGTACTGCAGAAAAGAGCCTTTTCAAAGGCAATTAATTTAAAAAAATAAAATAAATTCCTTAAGTAGGAGTTGTTTCACTCCCTGCCATGTGCCAAATATTTGGTCTGCATTCTAGAACACAATTTTTTTTTAAATTTTTCTAATTTGGGGAGAGGTCTCTCTGAGTTCTTGCACAGAAAAACTCAGGCAGACCGACCATGTAATTTTTGCTGTGTTTGACCATGAAAACATCACTGGATTGTGTTTCCACATCAAACCAGCAAACACTGGTGTGGACGAAGGTGATGAAGAGGGAGCTGAGGTGGCAGCGCTGCCGAGCTCCCGATGACACAAAACCTGTGGGTTTTTACCAGGGCTGAATGTCGTGGGATGTATCCAAGCAATGCATTGTGGGAATCTCCGGTGTTCCGGCAGCAGGAGGATCCCCTGGCCGGACAATCCTTGGTGCTCTCCTGGAGGAGCTGTCGTTCCACCCTCTCCGGCTCTGAGCCGCGGATTCCCAACCTCCCCCCGTGTCTGCCTGGAGATGCAGGAGACAGGGAGCAACAGGAAGATCAGCAGAGCAGCAAGCTGAGCACTACAAGTTGGTAACAATTATTTAATACTGGGAAGCTGAACTTGTCACCCCTGGTAATTCTGTCAATTAAATGGATGGAATTAATATTAATTATCAACAACGGATTGTTTGCGAGTGTAATAATGAGCAGAGGAAATAAGAAGAAACACAGGATATTTATGATGCAAAAGTGTTGGCTGTCTCTGAATATTTCCTCGGGAATCTCTTTCGGTTCCATCAAGAAGTACATTCATAAATGTATTTTCTTAGTGTTGGAGTTGCAAATCAGCCTGGACAGATCAGGAAGTGCCACAAAGCAAATGTATTCACTGAAATTCTGCCTGATCCAAAAAGTTACATTCACTTAAAAAAAAAAAATCAGAAAACATCCCACAGAGACGCTCAGCAAGAGTAGTCATCCTTGGAAAAGAGGGAACCAGCAGCACTTGGAAATATTTTAACTGGAGAAGCAGTCATTGGAATATCATGCCCATCAAGAGATTGCAATAACTTTCTTCTCATATTGGGGGGGAAAAAGAGCCAGAAGGAAACTGTAGCTTTATTCTATAAGCAAAAAACCCGAATCTCTGAGAACATAATTTATAATTAGTTTTCACTAATAATTTTGATTAATTTCTGGCACTTTGCTCTGCAATTTCAAGGTGCCCTTTTGGCAGCTGCTGGGAACCTTCTCCTGTGCCATTAAAGCAGGAAAGACCTTGGTTATAACACCACTAACAAGGCCATCAGCTTCTGGCATGTTTGACAGCGAGATTTGCACAAAATAAATCCTTAGAGGAATATTTCCCTCGAGAACAACCTTCCTCCACCCCCAAAAGTTTTCAAAATACTCCCACTGGCAGATGGTGCAAACACAGTCAGGTCCACAGGCACGGGAATTGTTCACCACCGACCATGCTGGGGTTTGTTAAACTTGTCTCTAAGACCAGAAATGAGATTTTCCGTGCTTGGGGTCATTTCCCAGCTCTTACTTACCTGCACTGGAAGGTGATGGTGGTTTCTAGGTTTAGAAAGGGAATTTTGGGTAAATTGGGTGGGCTCTGGGAGAGCCAGGACAAGGGTGTAGGGGGCACAGGTGTAGGAACAGCATTGGAAAAAGGTATACAAGCAGTGTTAATCCTCTTTTTAGAGCTGTGTATAAAATGATGGATCCATTCTGCTGCTTGAGGGACATAAATATCAGTTATTAAGACAATCAGGATTTGTTCTTTGCAATTACTTTTTAATAGAAACATGAATCTCAGTTAAAGCCAGATTTACGCTCACCCTTCCCTAACCCAGTGCCAGGATCTTTGATCCCAAATTATTTATAAAGGGGGGAAATCTCTCCTGCATGGGGTGTTTCTGCTTGAAATGGGCAATAAGTTCTTCTCAAAGGTTTTTTTGTTTTGTTTTGTTTTTTTTTTCATTTTTGTAGTAATATCTGTCCCTCCTCCCCATCCTCCTCTCAGCATCACAAGAGATCCCACTCGGTTCTGTTCTAATTAGAAGTGATTTCTGAGTTAATTCAGCTCCATATTTGGGGGGTTGGGAAAGCCAGAGGTCACTGGGAATGGAGCTTCCGTGGGTTGATGCAGAGTGAGGACTCCACAAGGGAAGGGACCCCAGTCCCACCACCCTCCCCAGCCTTTCGAGCACTCAAGGAGCTTCTGGTTTTAACCAAAAAGCTGATTCACTCTTTTAAGGAGGCTTTCAGAGTGTCTAAAGGTAAGTGAAGGCAAACTGAAGCTCTCAGGAAAAGGTTTCATTTGGGCAGGGTGAACAGACAACATTTTCTCTCCAAACGGTCGCGTGTGCAGGTTTGGCTCCAGGAGCCAGAAATCCGTTTGCAGACTAAAAGCATCTGCAAACTTTTGAAATGTATATTCAGAAAACAATCCTGAATCATCCATTAATTAATTACAATTAATTACAATTAATTTTTAAGTAAATTGAGTATAGTTTTATTTACAAGGCCAAGCCTTCTGCAGCTCCCAGCCCTGCTCAAACAAGAGGAAAACCAACTTTCCGCTGGTGTCAACTGGAATTTAAAGGAATTGGGACTATGAATGCTCAGTGTGCTCCAGAGTGCTGCTCAGGAACGTATGAATCCCTTCTCTTTGAGGAGAAAGGCTGTCTGAATGTCACTCACACTGCCCTTTATTTTTATCCATTAGACAAACAAAATGAATGATCACATTTATGTGGAAAAAAAAGCAGACCCCATGGGCTATACGGCGTGAAAAGACCTCTTTCTCCCAAGCAAGATAATGCTTGAAAAGGTGAATGAAAAGATTTTAGCAAAGAGGAAAATGTCCCTGTAGGACCCTTCCTAATTCTGAGCTCTTCAGCAACGTCAGCCTCGCTAATCCATACCTAGCTGTGGGTTCAAATGAAAAATTCATTAACTTTGTGTCCTTTAATTTATTAGGTGTAGCAACACTCCTCATCAGGGGAAGGGCTGAAAGGAGGGGACAATCAGGGCGCTTTTATTCTCTTGGCAAACCCACAGGCTCACAAAGGGAGAGGACCCGTTCGGGAGAAATTACCCTCCCTAATTAGAAGCGCCGCCGTTGGCTCTCGCCGGAGCCGAGCAAAGGGAAAATGGAAAATGGAAAATCTGCCATCAAAGACCTGCAACGGCCACAGCCACAACCAGGGCAGGAGCGGGCAGTGGTGGAGGCACTTCGGTGACCAGTTCATCCCACAGTGGTGCAGAAAGGGAATAGGAACGAGAGAGTCTTCTATCCAGAGAATTAAAACTGAAACGTGGATTGTCTGCACCACGGCAGGACTGGATGCAGCCTCACATCCCCTGCACTCACTGCTGAGGCATCCTCTCCCTCTGCTATGGCAAATCGGAGAGGTTTTTCCCAGCAAACTGCCCGAGTCTGGATGGAGGAAGTGAGAACAGGAAATACAGAGGATATTGAGTGATCACATCCACAGAGGAACCTGGGATGACAACCCACTCCTGCCTTTCTCTCAGGCTGATAGGATTTGGTTTTATTCCCAGTAACACAATATTTTGTCCTGACATGACCCTCCCCGGTGTCCCTTCCCTCCCTCTTTGAAAAGGAATAAATAATTATCCTTATTTTCTGCCAGGAAACACAGATAGTGAGTGGGGTGAGATGGACAGCAGCCAGGGCAGCGCCAGCAGCAGAGCCGGGGGCCCAGGCCCTATTAACATTAATGCTTAATTAGTGTTTACATTTTCCAAGCAAAATGTAAACACATATCTGCACCAGCCAACGCCAGCTGTGATGGAGGGAGTGATGTTATCCAACAGCAATTTCCTCTCCTTTCAAAGGAGCATCTCCAGCAGGTAGGACCACAAAGCAGCATCTGAATCGTGACACCTCGCACTGTGCCCCTGCACAAAGCACACACAGGGGCCATACCACCGGTTCTGAGGTAACACCAGCAAATATTTAGGCTGACAAGAAAGGCTAAGTAGTAGGAAAACAAAAAACATTCTGAAAACCCCAGCCCCTTTGAGGATGCTGCAGCAGTCATCTATGATTTCAATTATGGAATTACAAACTGCCTTGATAGCCATATGGATATAGTCTTTGAAGCCAGGAATTATTGTAACCCAAATTA
Organism: Dasyornis broadbenti; assembly: GCA_013397935.1. Taxonomy (NCBI): domain Eukaryota; kingdom Metazoa; phylum Chordata; class Aves; order Passeriformes; family Dasyornithidae; genus Dasyornis; species Dasyornis broadbenti. The sequence goes on along the minus strand of VZRN01000634.1, from coordinate 5,587,771 downwards.
ATTGTTCTTTACAACAGCAGAAAACTCTGAACAGCTGTAAAAAATGTTCACAATGAAATCCGAGTGTAGTGGAGGTTAATCCAGGTTGAAATTTCTTTACAGAAGAAGTTCAGCTGAGCCAGAAGTTCATAAAATCAGCTTCTCCTGCTCACAGAGATGCTAGAGCTGCTCTGGCTGCTGGCCCTCCATGCCTGCAAAGTGATGCCCTGCTTACCCAGGCAAGGAACACATCTCTCTCTCACCACTTGGACCTTCCTGAGGCGGCTTCCAAACGTCTCCTTCCTCATGGTCGGAGTTCTCCCACTGCACGGATCCCATGGACAAACAGCTGGAGGAGAAAATCACAGAGCTGAGAATTTTCTGCTGCGATTACTGAAAAATAAATCCACAAATATTCTCTGTCACCAGTATTTCTAAAACCTCTGTCACAGGGGTGTTGGGGCAGCAGATGTTTGTGGCTCCATGGGGGATGGATAGGACAGGGACAGGACACCTCAGGTCCACCTGTCATCGAGTGCTTTTTCCAATATTGGAAGTCAGGGCAGTGCTACCTCACCAGCTGTACGCCCTCGGAGACATTTGGTCTCCCCTCCTCCTTTGGGATACTCCTGGAAGGAAGCCTTAGGAGCTGGGGAAGGTGAGAAGTTTTTTGGGCAGTGGGGCTGAAACAAGATGGTTTCCTGGACAGAGGTGCACCTATTTCTCACACAGTCACTCTCAGCAGTCACTTGCCATGCTGAAAATCAAATGTAAATGTTGATTTTGTGCCATAAACTGAGTCCCTCTGGAAAGGTGAAAAACTATCAAGGAGAAGAACCCAAATCAATGCAAAACCCAATGTAATTGTAAACCAGGCATAAATGGCCATCAATGTACAACGGCTCTGTAAGGACAGGGGAGACACACAAGGTGTTAATGCAGTTATTTAAAGAAGGAAAACTTAAAAAAATATGTATAACATGAAATGATCCCTGAAGTTGAAGACAGCTCTCCCGCAGTGTTACCTAAAAGGTACATAACCTGAAACTGCAAGAACTGCTCCGTTACCCTGCAAGACAAGAGCTCAGGTGAGCAGCACAGGGAGAGAGCTGGCAGGACATCACTTTTTTTACTAAGAATAATAAATAACATGGCTTTAAAATAACTTTGTTCTGTCTTATTTTGTGGTAGGGTTCACATTTTGGGGCTGTGAGAAGGAAAAGAGCACCTGAGCATTAACATCATCGCTGTGGCTTGGTCACTTGTAGTGACTTTTCTTCAGATGCAGTCACAGGTACAATTACGCAGAGGAATTCCTCGTGCCATTATGAATATATTGATGACCCCATGGCCCCAGACCAGCCCCTGATCCCTGAATGAGCAACGAGAGAGGTGAAGGTGCAGGACTGGCCCTGCAGTGAGATCAGCGTTATCAGACTCAGCTGCAGGTCAGTGCTGCAGCTCTCGGTGAAGCACAAATCACAGGAGCTGCTGTGCAAATACACCATTATGATATTTTAAAATGTATTTGCAATCTTTTTCAAAACTAAACAGGAATTAAGCTCTGTGATTTCCCCCCGTGAAGGGATTACTTTAGCCCAGGTGTCATCTGTCCCTGAGGCACCAGAATAACCAGACTGACTGCAAAGTGCACATGAAAAACTGCAAAACAGAAAAAAAAAGGAAATCTAACCTGGGAGAACAAAAAAATGCGCAAATGCTGCTGTCCAAACGCAGCCCCACAGCCCTGCAGGTGATCAGTGCATCCCCCAAAGGAGGTCTCACCTGGGGAAGCTGCAGGTGACGCCCACAGACACAGCTCTGTAACCTGGATACTCCCAGTGATTGCCAGGCCCTGGGAAGGAGCAGCCTCGAGGGACAGCAGGGAGGGGCAGCAGGAGGCGTTTCTTTGTGTGCCACACCAAGCCAGACCGGAGCATGCGAGGGCACGGAGGGTGGAAGTTATTTATTATGAAATAAACTTTGCAAAGGCTTAGCCAGACACCTTTGATGTTTCCAAAGAGCCCATCTGAGCTCAGTTTTGGAATAAAGTAGCTGGCTCAATGATATCTTAATTTCTTGAAGACAGTTGTTCAGTCTCTTTTCTATACTGTATGTTCCACATTAAGTCATTATCTATGCTGTTCACTCCATTAATTCTGCTAGTTTTATTAGCAAAGTTCTGCTGCCTGGTCCTGTAGCAGTGACAAGCATTTCTAAAAGCTAATCTGACAGATAATGACTCCATTAAGTGTTGAATACTAATTGGTTTACATCAGGGGCCTGAAATTAATTGATGTAAATAAATTAGCACCTGAGCATGCATCACCCCAGCTTTGGATTTTCCTAAATACCAATGATTTTTAAAGCTTGTATCTTCAGCAAAACGCAGCAGAATATAAACAGACAGGATGAGTAATTAAAATGTGGCAACAAAATAAGACTATCAAGATGAGCTTAACAAAGATTGTTTACCTATTGATGGAAAGGGTAGTGCCTGCCTGTACAGTCTGTTTACACTGCTCTGACTCCTAGAAAAGATACTTTTCTGACAGCTTCCCAAAGATATAATTATCATTTCTATAATAACAGTGACACTGACCCCCACGCCATTACCAAGATTTAGTAAAGTTCTGTGATACGCAGGGAACGCGATCTATTAATCACAACAAACACCTGCCCCCCTTTAAAAGTCAAGGCTTCAATTATTAAATCAAGGAATTAATAAAAGTTATTTTGTTTTAAAAGGATAAAACCTCATTATAGTGGTGATTTGTCATTGGAGTGACACAAATAATGACTGATTCCTGAAGCCTGGGAGAGTGAGAAGGAGCCTGGGCTCCTTGGGCGTGTCAAGAGCAGTCCATAGGTTAGAAGACACCAACAAATATGGTTAATTTTTACATACAGATTTACTATGTTCACTTGCACCTTTATAAGCAATATAAAATCTAACATAAAGCAATAAAAATCTGAGAATTCTCATGCCTTGGAAAAGTGGGTATCATTTAGAGAGGTGAAGGAAACTCAGCCCAGGGCAGTATGGAATCACAGAATTGTTTAGGCTGGAAAAGCCCTCTAAGATCCTCCAGTCAAATCATTGCCGCAGCACTGCCAGGGCCACCACTGCTCCATGTGCGCAGGTGCCACATCCACACGGCTCTCGAATCCCTGCAGGGCTGGGCACTCCCCCATGGAAAGGGCCTGGACAGCCCTTTCCATGAAGAATATCTGGACAATACGAGGAGCATGTGGGCTCCACCAGCACCAGGGAACTCACCTGAATCTCTGCAGAGCTGCTGGGAAGCTTTGGGAAAGCCCCTGAGGTTGCTCAAAACACACCCATTAACTCCAGTCTGCTTTCCATCAACTTCCTAATTAATGCCGTTGCTTTCCGGTCGGAGACATAGATGGTTTTAGATGCACTGAAGAACCCTTTGTTTGACAGAACTATCAGCGCTGGGAAAACATCCCATGACTTCAAGTTATCCTGCAAAGGACAAAATCAAAATTCCATCCCAGTATCCCACCTACCCCTGCCCTCTGGAAGTGGGGAGCCATTCCCTGTGTCCCGTCCCTCCATGCCTTGTCCAAAGCTCCTCTCCAGCTCTCCTGGAGCCCCTTTATGCACTGGGAGGGTCCTGAGGTCTAAGATGAGGTATAATTCCACGGATGGACATGGAATCTGTACCAGTCTCAGGGGAACCGGGATTCTCCTGTCCCCAAAGGCCCCAGCTCCTGTCCCCGGCAGGGCCCAGCTCCCGCGCTGCTGCCGAAGCCGGATCCGAGCGCTCCGTGCCCGCCTGCTTGGAGCTGTCCTGTGCAGCAGCCGGGTTGTTCTGTCCTGCTGTGCTCCTTTCAGAGTCCTCTGTGATCCAACGCCAAGCACCAACTCATGGCGAATAGGCAGCCCTGGAAACACCACCAGGAGTGTTCCTCCCCTCTCCCCTCGCTCCTCCAGGGGCTGGGAGCACCAGGAATGGCTCATCTCTCCTTCCAGGGAACGTGCAGCTCCTGGATGAGGCATATATCACCACTCTGACTACAATTTCAACTTCATCAGCTGCTTTTCAGTCCCTGAACCAGCTCAATCAACTCGGATCCTGATTCCCGCCCGGAGAAACCTCTGTCCCACCGCGAGCCCAGGTCCTGTCCTACACCAGGGAACCATTTCTGGCTTTTATATCTTCAAGACGTCATGAGCTGAGGATTTCTAGGGTCTGGCACTCCCCAGAGCACCTGACAGACAAGAGCCTCCTGTGCATTCCTCACACACTCCCAAAGCTGAGCTGCAGGCAGTGGTGGAAAAAAGTCCCCTGGAAAGAAGCTGTGATAAAACCAGACATTTCTTGGCTCCAGCACCCCAGAGATTCCTTGTTTCAGAGCTATCAGCCAGCTTTAGTAACAAAGGTAAAAGACAAAAAGTATTAATAACTGGGGAGAGATACAGGAAAGAACAAACCCTTTGCCACTTATGGAGTAAAATACAGCTCCGAGTGATTAAACAATTTTTAAACATTGCCTTAAGCTACATAATAAGTCAGAAGGATTTAGTAATTCCGTGTTTTCTGACACAGCCTTCCTTTGAAAGCTTTCACCCAAGGGTGTGGAGAACTGTGCAAAGCATTAGCTCTGGAAAGCTTTAGACAACATCCACCATCATTCAGGTACAGGGCTCAAACCAGTGAACAACATTTAAAATCCTGGATTGTTTTGGCTTTGAAGGACCTTTAAGCCCATCCAGTGCCACCCCTGCCGTGGGCAGGGACACCTTCCACTGTCCCAGGCTGCTCCAAGTCCCATCCAGCCTGGCCTGGGGCACTTCCAGGGATTTAAAAATGGATAAAAGTCTCTCCTCCCTATAAAAAAGCAGCAGAGCCCCTCAAACATAAAGCAACATCCTCGAGGTGGAGAGAACATGGCCTGATGTGGGTGTGGAGAGGTTTTGGTGCCATCTTCAAACCACTTTTAGAGCAGCTTCTCTCTGACCTCACCTGTGCAAGGATTTGGATTCAGCCACCACCAGAAGCACTGGAAAATCATCAGGAGTTAACCAGAGAAAATTAATTACAGGAATAAAACTTCCTCGAGTCTCCTGATCAGTATTTAAGTATAATGACTATTTATTAGTCAGGGTAATGGACAACAGAGCTGAAAGGGTACAGGTTTCCAGTAGTCACCGTGCATATGCTTAATGAGAATTCAAAAGACATAATGAATTAGGATTCCCCTGTTGGGCACTGAGTATTTCTTCATTAAGTTCTAATGAACTGGGAAGAGTATCAGGTTTGCTCATGCAGTGTAATTTCCCCCTTTTTTATGGTTATGTTTACATGCATTTAGTTAATCCTCATCATCCTTATGACAAAGAAGTGCTGAAAAAACAAGTTTGCTAGGAATGGTAGGAAGATAAATATGCAAAGACAGAGGAGTCAGCAGCACAAATTGTATTTGTGCTGTACCCCATAGAACCCACAGCCCCCAGCCAGGCATTGGTTTTGTCCTTCAGAAATTGTGGGATGAGATGAAATCTCATTTAGTAATGAGATTATGGCACACAATGATGTGGTTTCATGGATTACCACCTGTAGGAAAAGAAAGGACTCATCCTTAAAAACACACCCAGCACATGAGAGGGGTCAACGGAGGTAAGCCCAAACGGCTCATCACAGAACTGGTGGCAAAAACAGCCCAGGAAAAACCAATCTCACTGAATGACCACTTCAAATGTGACCATGGAACAGTGCCCTGGACAGGAGGGGGCTGGACTGTGCACACTGCACCAGGCAGCCCAGATGAACAAATCCCAGGAGTCAGAGGTGTAGTGAACTCTTCTGCAGGGCATCAAAAGGAGCTCCTGTGCCTTTGGAAGCACTGCACGGTGGCTTGAGTACCTCCACAGCCCCAGTTCCTGTAAGGGATTTCCTGTACGTACGTGGTTGTTACAGAGTGAGAAGCATAAACCCAATCATCTGTGCTGGCATTAAGTCAAAAATGTTTTCAAAAGGGGCAGTAAGAGGGTTTGAAAGAGAGGATGAAAGCAGCTACAGTAATCCCATGGCATCTTCATGCTTTTCCAGAGTAAGGGCAAACTGGAATTCATTGCAAGCCAGGTGTGGTCCCTGGATCGCTGGTGTGGTCCCTGGATTGCTGCTATGGTCCCTGGATCCCTGGAGTAGTCTCTGGATCCCTGCTGTGGTTCCTGGATCCCTGGAGTGGTCCCTGGATCCCTGCTGTGGTCCCTGGATCCCTGCTGTGGTCCCTGCATCCCTGCTGTGGTCCCTGCATCCCTGCTGTGGTCCCTGCATCCCTGCTGTGGTCCCTGCATCCTTGCTGTGGTTCCTGCATCCCTGCTGGAGGCAGAGCCACTGCCCCACCCGCTCCCGGAGGCACGGAGCTGCCCCAGCCCCGCTCCTGGTGGCAGCTGTCGGGTGACAATGGCAGCAGGAGTGGACGGGGCCAGGTCCCCGTGGGGTGGCACCGCCCCTGCACACCCCGGCGTGTCCCTTCACCGCCGCCTCCCGCGTGGAAATCCAGGGAATTAGAACTCTTCATCTCCTCCCTGCCTGGTGGCAAGACTAGCAAAGCAATTAGGCTGCTATGGCAATTTTATGGTGTTAGAAAATTAATTAGCCACTTATTAATTAAAATTTGTCATTAATATTATTATTATATTTTCTTTTAATTCCTTCTCTTCTCAAACTCTATTTGCTTGGGTTTTTTCTGTTTTGTTTTTCTTTTTTCTCCTCTTGCTTTGTATTTCTTGTTTGCTTCCCAGGATGGACACATCCCATCCCTGCTCCCCAGGCACAGGGAGGCCCTGGATGGGGAGCTTGGCTGTTCGGGATGAGCCTGGAGCTGATGGAGCCCCATGACATCCAGAGAGTGGACACAGCCCTGGCAGGACACGTGCAGGATTTGCCCAGGAAAACTTCTGCATAAATCACTGTTTAGGACAAAGAACAATTTTTTTCAGAGACCTGGGATGTCTCCCTTTTTTTTCAAGCAAAAGATGCAGATAAAGCCTGGTGATGTGGAATCTTCCCAAAGAGGCAGTTCCTGGAGGATAATGTCGTTCAGAGGTTAGAAACCACAGCACTTGTTCTTTGTGGACACCAGCCAGATATTTTTTTGTTGTTGCTTTTTGTTTGCCTGTTTGTTTTTTAACTCCACATTGGGAATAATCTCTGAGAGACAGTTTCATAAAATTTTACATTAATTTAAGACCAAAGTGTATTTTATTTGTACCCTTGCCAGGATTTTAAAGTCTCCCTCCCAGGCTCCTGTCCTTTGTTAAAGCATCTCCAGAGACTCCTTTGATGCTCCTAGCATGAGAGATCCCACCACTCCACAACACCAGAGATTGTCGGAGTTGGAAAATTTCCCAGAACAAGTTTGTTGGTTAAAGGGCTCTATTTGTGATGAAATACAGCTCAGTCCACAGGGTCTTACCTTCAGTACTCTCACGCTGTTGTCTCAGACGACGTTAAGCAGCATCACACTCGACATGCTCCTCTCTCCTGTAAGAGACACCAAAGCACTTTGTTATTGCCAATAAAATTCCTACTGGGGCTCAGCGTGGCTTTGCTTGTTTTGTCCTCAGGTCTCCTGGAGTTTTACAGCCCCGTATTTGAGGCCAGGCGGTGCCATGGGCAAACCCTGTGTGGACATGAGCTGCTGATGCCCTGGGTGGTGCCTCTGGGGCGTCTCTTGCCGTGCCCAGGTGAGGACACGACCTGAAGGGAAGCAGCAGCACCCCAGTGGCTACCAACCCGTGGGCATGGAGTTATGTGAGTGCCAGCCACAGACTGGGCTCATCCCAGCGTGGGCAGCAGATCAGGGAGGGGATCCTGCCCTGCTCAGGTGAGACCCAACCTGCAGAGCTGCCTCCAGCCCTGGGGATCCCGGTGTAAAGGATGTGGAGCTGCTGGAGAGAGCCCAGAGAGGCCCTGGAGATGCTCCGAGGGCTGGAGCCCCTCTGGGGCCAGGCTGGGAGAGCTGGGGGTGCTCACCTGGAGAAGGGAAGGCTCCAGGGAGAGCCCAGAGCCCCTGGCAGGGCCTAAAGGGGCTCCAGGAGAGCTGGAGAGGGACAGGGGATGGAGGGACAGGACACAGGGAACGGCTCCCCACTGCCAGAGGGCAGGGATAGATTGGTGCTGTGTGGCCACAGCACAGCCTGGGGACCACAGGCACCCCCGTGTCCCTGGAGGAGCCACGCGGAGCAGAGGCCCCTGTGAGCAGCACTGGGGCAGGGCAGGCGCAGGGCCTGCCCTGGGGGCCAGCGCTTTGGGGGGCAGGGGGCACAGGGGGAGAGGGTGCTCAGGGTCGGAGCGGAGATGCTCGGCAGGGCGGGGTGCAGGATGGGTGGTGGGGCACAGGGCAGGTTTGTGGGGCGGGATCGGTGCCCTTGGTGCAGGATCGGTGCCGGGTCAGGGCTGGCACGGCCCCGGCGCTGGGTGAGCATCGCCATCTGCAGCCCCTGCCGAGCACTGCACAGCCCTCACAGCGTTCCCGGGCAGCGCCTGCCAGGCAGTAACGCAGCATCGCTTTGCTCTGCGCCGCGCAGCAATGCCCTGCGATGCTCCCCAGGCGCTGGGAACCTCCAGGACAGCTTTCCTGCCAGCCCTGACCACCGCCAGTCCCGTGACAAAGCTGCTCTGGAAGCACTTCCCGGGATCTCAGGCTCCCTGTGCCGTAGCCGTAGCGTGGCTGAGGCCGATGAACCTGGAGCAGCCTCACACTGTGGCAGGGAAAAGGCATAAATTCAAACATTTAAACATTCTGCTGGCAAAATCACGTTAAAGCCCCAACATCCGGGCGCTGGGATATCCTAATTCAATACTGTTGTGGGTAACATTTGATAAAGGGCTCTTCGATGTCATTTTGAGGGTGAGTTAAGGCTGTTAAAGCATTAAAGCATTCAACTTGCTGCTCACCAAAGTCACCCTTCTGGCTGATGTCACTCTAAAATAGCACTGTTAACTCAAAAATAATTTGTCTTTGCAAGCAGTGACCTTTCTTTTCTGTGAAAGTCTCTTTAAAGTTTCTAACCCTCTTTCCTGCAAGTCCAAAGCGTCGTTGCTCTTAAAGAAAAGCCAGAACCTGCCCGAAAGTTCCTGCCTTCATCCTTGGCTCTGCTTGGTGAATGAGCACTTTCACCCGTTTCTCACACGTGTCAGGACTTTTCTACTCTTTATTGTTTGATAAATGAAACTTTTGGGGCACAAGCTGAGCTGTGGGGGTGCAGCAGCTTCCCTGGCCTGGTGAGCACTGGCAGCGTCCTGGGGACAGCTCCAGTGCCAGGGGCCATCGAAGCCAGGCTCACCCTGAGGGACCATCCCAGCTGCCACCACCTTCCTCCTCCATGCTGCAGTTCTGAATTGCACCAAAGGTAGCAATAAAATAAACCTTCGCTCTTGCAGCAGAAAAATTAAATTTGCCATTCTTATGCCTTCACACAAATCCTCGTGGAAGAGCGGGCTCCATTTGCATGAAGCAACTGTATTTCATATTGCACTGGTTAATACCAATGTCTTTGGAGGTCATCAAACTCAACAGTTAAAAAAATTAATCTGAGAATTTACAGCAGTTAAATACAGCTAAATAATTAATGATGAGGAAATTGAACTTCCCATTGAGATTGGATTAGGAGCCAGTGTGGGACACCACTGCTGTAGAGCATCTTTCCCTGGGGAACCTCCCAGCAAAAATCAGCTCCTTTATTGCTTTCCATATCGCTAATAAAATATGAAAGGAGAGAATACAATAATATTTTCATATCATATTAATGACCTTCAGAATGCAATCAGACTTGCAGCTCTGGCAGAGCAATTTGCTAACATAATATAAAACTGTTAATATGATATGAAGGTCACTGAGATGCTACAAAAATTAGTGTAATGACAGCAACTAACCTGGGCCCTTCAGCAGCGAGAACAATTAACTCCCAAATTCATTCCTGCAACCTGTAGCTCACGTGGCAGGGGCTGCTGCATCCCATCTTCACAGGCTGTGAGTTCACTTTTCTCCCTCTGCAGGGCTGGAAAAATGCTTTCAAGAGGCCCTGCCATGCTGACCAGGTGCCTTGAGCTCCTTGAAGGGCATCACTGCAGCCATGGAAGGCAGATTTCTAAAGGAGGTGGAAATCTCTAAAAGACCCAGTGAGAAAACCTTTGATTCCAGGGGATTTATGAGAAACAAAAGAACAATATTATTTTTAATGAACCTAAATATTTTAAAAATTAAAATATTTCTAAATTAAATTATTTTGCTCCTGACTAAAGCTGATACGTTTAGTTTTGGTAGTTTAAACATGAGAATGTCCAACACAAAAAGTTCTAAACAACTTTAAAATCAAGTATTTTTAAATTATTTAGAAGAAAGCCCTATTCTGAAGCAGGCTAACGTTGCTTTTCCCCTGTAATATCTGGAAGCACTACAGAGCATGGAGGACACTGAGCATGTCAAAGTCATTCTTTTAGGGTCTTCTAAAGAATCGGGTCCTGTTAGAAGAGAGACAAAACTCTACTCTTGATCCACTGCAAACTTTCAGGCCCCTTGTTCCAAGCCTGTCCATTTGACCTCACCTTAAAGGCCACCAGTGCAAGGGCACAAACTCCAGATCTCTCCAAAATGTCCCACTGAGACCCAAAGTGTTTCCTTGTGGGAACCCAGAAGAAGAATAAAAAATAAAAATCACGTGAGGCTTCTCCTATGGTGGGCTCCTCTTCCAGACCCTCCAAAACTTCTCTGCTCCCTGGAGCTCCCCTACATTTCAGCATACACAATATCCTACAGTAAGGCTTAACAGCTTAACAACTTGTTCCATTAAAAGTCATCTTGTTTTATTAATTTTAGATACTCTGGATTCATTTGATGCATCTATAAAGGACCTTCTCAAAAATTTTTGGGGAAACAAAAAGTTATTCTTTCATCAATGAGAGTTTTGTCTAATTAACCAACATCACCATAACAAAGTGGTGATGGAAAAGTGCCTGTGAAATCTCTTCTGAACAGCAGGAGTGGGTCAGACCACGGCTTTGTTTCCATAAAAACAGCTTTTCTGCAGGACTTCCATGTCCTGAATGGCAAATACAGCAAGGAGAACGCAGGAAGCCTCTACCCAGCTGCACAGCGAGCAAGAGGGGAATCTCCTCCTGGAGATCCTTTTACTGCCTGAGCCAAAGCCCCTTTAGATGTATTTTATACAGGAATTGATTGGTATTTAATTAACCTCCACTTTATGCCATAGTCAATCTTTAATTAAATGCATCCTTAAGCATAGAATTTAGAGCATCACCAGAATGAGTTTAAGTGCAGAAAGGGATTTTATGGTTTCCTCATAAACAAGACACAAGGCAGGAAGTAAATTGCTGCTTGGAAGCGGGAGCCTCCTCAGCCAAGCACAAAACCCTTTGCAGGAGCCATTCCCCCAGAGGACACATCCCAGTTTCCCACTGGGTGGGGATTTGTGGAGGAGGGAACCCAAAGCAGCTGCAAGGCTTGGAAGGAAGGAGGCCCTGCAGCTCCCCTGAGCTCTTGGACGCCTCAAAGCCTTTGAAAAACAAACTCCAGGAAAAAACAAGTGGGAAAAAACCAAAGGTATTACAGAAAATTTTCTAATGTAAACAGCAGTGATTAATTTTAATATCTTAAGTAGGTAAATATTCTTTAAATAAGACCCAGCAGTGAAAACAACGTCATTGTTTTATAGTTTGCAACAAAGGCCTGTGTGTGCTTGCTCTGCACAATTCTGAGCCTTCTTACACAAAGATGCTGAACAGGAAGAAGTGTAGAGTCAACTCATTGTCCACTGCCTTGTGACTCTCATCCTCCTCTGATTGCCTTGAGTGGAACCCCCGCTCTTCACCAGCCTGATTTCTGATTTCAAACAACAGGAAAGCGGCTCCCAATGTCCTCCGCGTTTTGCCTTACACAGAGGTCAAGAATCACCACGCAGGTTTTGAGTCATTATTTGCAAATTATCAATATCAAAGTGATATTAATAAAGAGTGATTTAGGAGGAATTAACATTTTGGATCATTTACATGAGTAAAAGATGTTCTTACCTACCAACCCAAACCAGGCAATTTCAAACCAGGCACAACCATTTCCAAAGAAAAATCAATCCCAGTATCCCCCACAGAAAAGAACCTGCCATTAGTGCAGAAGTGCCTTTGGGGCTGGGGGCCACACGTTTTGGTGGAGCTGGGACCTGAGCATTTCTCTCTGCAGACAAGTCTTGCTCCCCAGAGCAGAGGCCACCAAGCCAAGTTCTCGCAGGGAGGATTTGTCCTCCTGTGTTTCTCCCACATTTTAAAGCTCATTTGTTTTGCTTCCAGGAAACCAACAACACACAGAGCTCACCTCGCCTGAATTAAAAATAAGAAGATTGAATATTTTCCTTGTAATATCCCAAGAGCTCAGACACCCCGGCTGACTTCCATATTTTATTTGAAAGGAAAAAGGAGCCCGTGTGTCCTGGCAGATCTGTGCTAAAACCGCACCTCATTGTGGCTCCAGATGGAGGGATTTTTCCAAGGAAAGGATCTCGAGTGCAACCATTTCTTTGCAAAGCTGACAAACATTTCTATGGCTCCTGACTCGCAGTGGTGGAAGGTCACGGGCTCCCTTCAGTCCCTCTGGGTCTCTTTTCCGCAGACGAAAGGTCTCACTGAGCAGCTCAGCCTGCAGACAATGATCCATGAAGAGACTCATGGCTTTCCAAGAAAATAAAGTCTGTCTAAATCATTTAAGCAGGATAACGCCTTCTTCCTTCGTGGAAAAAAGTGTCTTTCAGTGCCTGTCTTATCTTTGTTATGAAGAAAAACCGCCTTTCATTCAGCTTGCAGCACAATGATCTCGTCCTACCAGCCCTAGACATTCCCTGTGCCCGAGCCCATGTCTCCTAGCATTGGCTCTCCAGCATGAATAATTGCTCTGCACAGGCTGGCAGTGGGCAGGGCAGGTTTTCCTGACATCCCTGGCCCAGGCAGCCTCCCCTCATCCCGCTGGCTCCGCTCCCTGCGCCAGGCTGCTGGAAGGTGCGGATTAAGCGAGCAGAGATCGATGCAGTGCCACACAATCCTAAAGCAAGCGCTTCTGCCAGCATCCCTGACTGACCCACAGCGAAGAGACTCCAAAATTCCTCCAGCTGCCCAAAATCTGGGCACAGTCCTGGCCTTCCAACCTGTGGCTGCCTCCATAACCGGCAAAAACTGAGCGTGCCTGGGCCAGGCGCCGGCTGTCGCCCTCTCTGGGGCTGCATCCAGCTCCTCCTCCAGCCTGAAATGAACTCATGGGTTCAGCTTCCCATCCCTCCTCCGAGATTAGCCAGAACGAGAAGCCATTTTTGGCAGAGTTAATTAAGGG
>VZRN01000634.1:5531682-5574388 GCA_013397935.1 Dasyornis broadbenti | reverse complement strand
CGGGAGGTGAAAACGCTGGTTAAAGGCAATAAATGATGGAACAAACTTTTCGGTTGGCTGTGACGTGCTCACGCATTCCTGATACCCCTACAAAACAGCCCAAACGGAAATGTGAGCCTTTCTGAAGGATGAGGGATTGTACAAACAAGGAGTGAGCAGGATCCTTGATATGCTGACATTTGAAGTATTTAAAGTGAAGAGAATTTCTGTATTTAAGTGTCAGCCTTAGTTCTGTCAGCCAGAAACTCGGCCCTTGCCACAGCAAGCACAGCTCAACATCAGCTTTGGGATCAATCATCCCCTGGCCCTACATCACACACGAGTCCCACACCTCCCACACACTTAGAAAGAGCTTTTTCCCAATAAACCAGCAACCTGAGTGCCTTCCTGGCAACCTTCAGCCCTAAATTGCTGCAAAACAAAAACTTTCAGCCTGCCGAAAACAAACCTCCCAGGTGAGCGTCTGGCTCTGCTCCATTCTCCATCTTTATGTTATATTCAGTAGTTTGCTTTGTTTTCCTGATATTTAGGATTAAGTTACTACATTTCCAGATATTTCCCCACAGACATTTCCTTAAATAGCTTATGTTACAATAGCAATAATCCTTTGGATGGTCCAGCTGATTGTTCACCTGATTTCTTTTCACTGGGGTAGGGCTGTAAATTAGATCTCTCTTCACCAAAGTTTTCTTGGATGAATGGTTTCATTAATAAGAAAAGAAACTGAAATCGATTCCAACATTCAAAATGCTCCGAAGAAAAATAATTTCAAAGTAAAGAGAATTTAGGAAATTTCAAAGCCCAGAGGAAAAAAAAAAAATAGGACTTGATCAGTTTTCTATAAATCCTAGCTTAAAAAATAAGGGAGAAATACAGCAGGGTAAAGAAACTTGCCAAGAAATGCAAACATTTCACAGGTAGAGATTTTTCTAGTGTTTCTTTCCTGAGGATGCTTTTTATAATAACTTTATCCTCTAAGCACTTAAGATTTTTTGTTGTTGTTGTTATTTTGTTTTAAATTCCACTTTCAAGTGTCCTCCAATTACAAAATTCCATATGGCCTTTTATCCCTGCGTCCCAAATAACGTTTCTGTCCTCATGATCTCCCACCTCCGCCAGGCAGCGTGGACACCCTGCTCACATCTCACGCTCTTGGTTCTCCAAGGTTTCGTGTCCTCTGCTGAGGAGCAGCAGTGGCTGTGAGGTGTGAACCCAGCCCTGCTCAGAGGTTACTCCCTGGAGAAGAGATTCTGGGATGTTCGTGCATTTGTGCCCTCTCAGAAAAGGAACATTTGGAAGGAATTTCTGTTTTATTGACCCCACTGCTGAGCAGGAGCTTCCTCCAACAGGAGCTGCAGGAAAACACTTCTGCTGAACAGTCCCCAAAGTGCCGCTGGCAGCAAATCATCCCCTTCTGAGCCCTGGATAATTTGTAAGGACGTTTGGAGGCGTGTGCTGCGGCGTAAATCATCGGCAGCACGCAGTTGATTCATGGGGAATCTCAGTGAGTTCACTCCCAACTCCAAACAATTACCACTGGGCTGATTTTAGAAAACGTCTCTTCCCTTGGGATGAAAGCCTCTAAATCAAGCTCAGTTTCAAGCCACGAAAAACCAAGGGCAGGTATTGCCATCCCAACGTGCAGGAAGCTCCGCACATCAATCCCACCTCGTATAATTTTACGCATCACACAAGCCCCAGATTCAAAATTTATATTGAACAGCTCACCTAAAGCACGAAAACCTCATTCTCACCATTTCATTTTCACTTAAAGAAAACCCAGTATGTTAAAATAATCAGCAAATCACAGGCTTGTAAAAACATGCACCTTTGATGTAGAACTATCCCAGGAAAAGTTTGGCTGTATCAATTTTTAAACAGGGTAAAGTACTGATCATGCAGGGAGCTGGGGTTCAGGGCGTGGCTTTGTCACCACCTTGTCTAAAGGATACAGAAAATGGATTGGAGACTCCTGGAAGGATTGGAGACTCCTGGAAGAACATATTACCACAGCAAAGGGAAAACTATTTGTGATTTAGTAAATTAATCCAAACTTCAATTGATCCATTTTGTATTTTCTTTCTCTTTACTTTCCAACAGTTTAGGGCATTTCTTTTTAATTAAATACAAAGGCCTTCGCACGTTTCAGAAAATTAATCACTTTTGGCATTTATTAGCTATTCATTTCTGTTTAAAACATGTTTTATAATTCATTAAAGTACCTCAAAAATTAAATTCTTAACAGCCGTAGGCCCAAATTATATTTAAGTAAGAAAATTAAGCACAGTAATAAATAGTGAAGAATTCTGAAATATTAATTTGGCCTGTAGCATTTCCATGTTTATTTGCAATAATTAATTTGAAACCAAGTTTACATTGCCTTTGTTAGGAGTTTGCTGGGAACTGTGAGTTACATTGCGAAGTTCCTCAAATCTGCCCTTTCCCCCTCCCTGACAAGCACTGGCAGCTCATTTAAATTAATTCTCTCAGCTATTTCGGAGTTTGATCATTTTCCATGGGGCATAGGGAATGAGCAAGCCCACCCTTCCTGGGCTGGTGCAGGAGCAATTAGCAGCTGGAGCTGTTAATTAACTTGAGGTTCATTTTCTGCTCCCCCACCTGCAGCAGGAGCCAGAGCAGCACAAGGAAATCCCTGCTTTTGGCTTGGGAGGGACTTTCAAACCCGTTCAGTCCAAGCCCCTGCCGTGAGCGGGGCTACCTTCAACCTGATCCTGCTGGGATTTTCTCACCTGGCAAAGCAAGATCTTAAATCATTTTGACTCCTAAATTGTTGTCTTACTGTCAGAATGTAATGAGAGCTGTTCTATCATGCAGTTTACTCCAGATGCTGAACCCTGGAGCATCAGAGCATTTTAAATTGCAATAAATGTCCCAATGTCAGCAGTAAACGTGCACCAAGTTGTGTTCACAAAGGTGTACAAAGGTGTTTCCCTCACCTTTCCTAGAGTTTAAGAGCTTTGAAAAATCACTAAAAATATACACCTGGTCTCTACTTGGAACCATGATATTTTGTTTACCCCAAAAATCTGCGTTTTGAGGTTTGAGCAAAGTTTCCAGATTTGCCTCTTGATGTTTCCAAATCAGAAGTTTTTGTGCTTGGCTGCACCAATTCCGTCTGCTCAGGAAGAGCAGAGGAAGAATTGCAAGAGGGAAGTTCCTCATACAAGCACTGCCCAGACATTCCCATGCCCTGTGTCCATGTGGATCCCTGTGCTGGCCCTGCCACCCTGCATCCTCCTGGATGGAGCACTTCCCCAGGGAATGCTCACAGCCCAAACCCTGCCAGAGCTCCAGGAGTGCTTGGACAGCGCTCCCAGGGACAGGGTGGGATTGTTGGGATTGTTGGGGTGTCTGTGCAGGGCCAGGAGTTGGACTCATGATCCTTGGGGGAACCTCGGAATTCAGGATCATCTGTGATTTCATGACTCCTGTTCTGCCTTTCCCAACATTGGGAAATCCTTGCCAAGGTGTGGCCTCTGGGTTCAGGGAGATGCTCCAAGGCTGGTCCTGCAGGTGCTGCTTCCCTGCTCTGCAGCCACAAGTAGCAGGATTTGCTTATGGAGCAGCAGATATGAAGCTGTTCCAGTAAATTCTTTGGGATATGGACACGAAGGGATAACCCCAACCACATCCCACAGGCAGGAAAACAAGAGAACCAGAACAAAATATTCTCAAGAAGAAGAAACAGATAAAAAAACCAACAAAACGAATTCCAACACCGCGACTGATCTCCAGCTCCTGGTCGTGCATCCTTCAGCCGCGCTGATCCCCGGAGGTTCCAGGCCGATCAATCCCGGCGGGAAGGCCCGGGAGCCGCTTGCGGGGCGCTGCCTCCATCTCCTGGGTGCTGTGGGCAACGCAGCGGCTGCGCCGGGGGAGCCGCGGCCGACACCGGGAATGGGGGCACGGCAAACACCGGGAATGGGGACACGGCAAACACCGGGAATGGGGGCACGGCAAACACCGGGAATGGGGACACGGCAAACACCGGGAATGGGGGCACGGCAAACACCGGGAATGGGGGCACGGCAAACACCGGGAATGGGGGCACGGCAAACACCGGGAATGGGGGCACGGCAAACACCGGGAATGGGGGCACGGCAAACACCGGGAATGGGGGCACGGCAAACACCGGGAATGGGGGCACGGCAAACACCGGGAATGGGGGCACGGCAAACACCGGGAATGGGGGCACGGCAAACACCGGGAATGGGGGCACGGCAAACACCGGGAATGGGGGCACGGCAAACACCGGGAATGGGGGCACGGCAAACACCGGGAATGGGGGCACGGCAAACACCGGGAATGGGGGCACGGCAAACACCGGGAATGGGGGCACGGCAAACACCGGGAATGGGGGCACGGCAAACACCGGGAATGGGGGCACGGCAAACACCGGGAATGGGGGCACGGCAAACACCGGGAATGGGGGCACGGCAAACACCGGGAATGGGGCACGGCAAACACCGGGAATGGGGGCACGGCAAACACCGGGAAGGGGGCACGGCAAACACCGGGAATGGGGGCACGGCAAACACCGGGAATGGGGGCACGGCAAACACCGGGAATGGGGGCACGGCAAACACCGGGAATGGGGGCACGGGACCCGTACTTTGATGTCCCCGGGCCGGGCCGGGCCGGGCGGTGCCAGGGAGTACCGGGAGCTGCGCAGCCGCGCCTGCATCCCGGGCCGGGCGTCGCATCCCCAGCGGTTTTGGGGTCGCTGTGCCTCTGTCACCACCCGGTACCAGCTCCCCCGGACAAGAGCAACGCAGAATTGCATCCTCTTCCCCACGCTGGGCCTCATCCCTGCTCCTCTTTGCTTTCTCACCGTGGAAAGATGGAATTCAGCCCAAAGCAAGCACAAGATGACCCAATCCCCGTTTCTAACGCCTTGCTCTGGGATCAGCTCTCAGTTTGGTTGCCAAGACCTTCAAACAAGGCCTTCAGCACAGCCAGGTGCCAGGTTAGGGATGCAGTGCCTGTATCAGCACTCCACAAATGCAGGTATCAGAGAAAACAAACTCTGATTTGAAGGGACCCTTTCTTTCCACCCCCTGCCATGGGCAGGGACGCCTTCCACTATCCCAGGTTGCTCCCAGCCCCATCCAACCTGGCCTTGGACACTGCCAGGGATGGGCAGGCACAACCCCATCAAAATTATACCCTAATTCCCCCTTCAAAACTCTTTAGAAGCAATAAAACCCCTTAAATTAAGAGGTGTCTTTATGCATCCCAGCCCTCTCCACAGAGACCAGGACACAAACCTGGATGCCAAGGGCTGTAAGAGCCAGAAATGCACCAGCTCAGGAATAAAGGAATTTGCTCAATCAGGCAGCATTAGGGCATTACACTTCTTGTTTAAATACAGCTCGGTACAGGATTGCTCTGGGTAGGACACTGTGGATGCTAAAAATCAAAGAGCAGGCCCCAAACTGGCTCTGGAGAGCCCAGGATTTGCTCCGAAGCTGGAGTTGCAGAAAAAAATTGCAGCTGCAAGGCAGCCCCTGCCCAAACAGTGCCTTAAGGGACTGCAGAACTGACCTCACCTCTGCCAAAAGCTTTGTGTCTTTCAAGAGGCCCACAAGATGTTCCAGCCTCTGAGATAAATTGCCCAGAAGTTACGGAGGGAAATTGTTAAACAAAAGTTAAAGTAAATACAGTTAAATACTTACTTTGGCAAAAGTTCCAGCAGACACCTGCTCCCTCTTCCTGCCACTGCAGGGCCAAGCAAAGGTGGGAACGTCTTTACCTTAAAACATTCTGCACTCCATAAAAGCACAAAAGAGACGTGGGAAGGTGCCTCTTACAGTCAGAAAGCTTCAGAGATGAATCACGGTGAAAACAGCTCCCAAGAACCAAAATTTGCAGGAAAACAAAGAGCGCAGGATGAGATGCAGGCACATGCTGGAGTCTCTTTTCCAGCACTTGGCTCATCCCTGCCCTTGGTTCCTCAAAACATTCGGTAAGGTTGGCTTTTAATCCATGCCTTGTCTCTTCTCCCACCAGCAACACCTTCACCAAGCCTGCAGATCTCAGCACCTGAGACTCAGGGCTTCTTAAAACTATTTGAGTAATGCTTTTGTCCAATTTGATCATTTTTTCCTGCCTACCTTGAATGAAATCAAGCAAATCATCACCATCTTGGAACCTGTCTTTTACCTGCTGCCTCCTCTATGGCTTCAGCCCCTCCCTTCCCTTTTACACCACAGTGCTGTAAAAGCAGCGTCTGTGGGAGCAAACAGCACCTGGGAGATGGACTTGAGACAAAGGTGGGAAAACCCTTCTGTGCATTCAAAAAATAAAGTATCTGTAAACCATTTTGAATAGAGACAGCACCAGCAGTTATCAAGTATCTCAGGACTTTAAACCCAGTTTTTAATGTCATTCCTGTCACTTGTAATGCAAGTGTCTATTTTCAAAGGACCAGATCCTTGCAGAATTATTCTCCCTTAATGGATGAAGTCAAATTTAATAGGTACCCAAAAACCAGAGGTGATCCCAGCCTGAGGCAACACATCAATCCTACCACTGAATGTCTGTTTTACGGCACGTGTGGCATGAAACACTGGACTGAATAGAAATTTATAAATAGCTCTTGATGTATGTGAGATTTTTGGCAAGGTTTATGAAAGAATTCACATACATTTAATTTAGGAATGTTTGCTCACTGTTTTTTATATCCATTTGAAAAACAGGAGCAAGTGAGCTTCCAAACGCATAAGTGATGGATTTCTGTCAATTACGAAGTATTATGAATTTGCAGCCCTTTTATTCCGGTACTCAAGGAACTGCCAGCTAATTAAAACTGCACCTTTATGATTACTCAGGGAGTTTGACAAAAATAAATACAATGTTGAGGGTGTCTTTGGTGTGTTGCAATTGAAGGCAGCAGTGGCAATAAAAACACCACTGCACACACTGCACTGCCAGACCCAGCCTTGCAAGAAGAAGAGAACGTAGTACAATGCAAACTTTAATGTCAATATATACAGAGCTTTAAAGAAAACATTTCTTTTAAAATTAAATGAAATAAATACAGTATGATACAAAATCCACAATATGCTTAAGAGAAAGAAATGACAGTTACAATATCTGATAACGGGGACCTGTGTAGAGTTCCATCTTTGAAGTACCTCAGAGAGCATGGAATTCATTGCACACTGTTCTCAATTAATGCCCTTTATGGAGATTTAGCCACGTGCCAGGAGAGTCTCAGCTCTAGCCTGAGCATCAGTGCAAGATGCCAAAGTGCTTGGGACATTATGACAATGCAATTAATTAATTAGCAAACACTGCTCAAAAGCCTAATGCAAAACGCCCAAACCTGAACACCGGGTCCTGCAAGGCAGATCCACCGCCAGCGTCCTCAGTCCTCGTGTGAAAAACCCCACAAGAGGACTCAAGGTTATTCAGACTCACTACTGGTAATAAGCTATTGCCCAAAAATTCCTAATTAAGAGACAGAATCAATTAAGTATCTTTTAAAGCCTTCAGAGAAAGTTTGCTTTCATTAGTTAGGAAAACACTCAAGAAAAGCAGTTGCTGATGATTTTGGGTGGCACTTTCTAATTATGCAAATTATTACAATACTCATTCAGCTTCAGTCATACATTAAGGATGGGGGTTTTCAAATTTGTATCCATGATTCTGTTCCCAAGAAACAACATAATTTAGGGGAGCAAGTATTTAAAAAGTAACTGGAGCACGGACAGAATGTTGATGCAGAAGGCTGGTGTGGTATGAATGAAGTGCAGGGCTGCTACCAACAGCTGCCAGTGCACACCTAAGAGACTTTTGGAACAAATTTTTAAGGAGAACTTTATGGTTTTAACCCTATAGAGCTCCTGTAGGATTACATATGGACTCTATTATGATCACAGCTTCAGAAGCTTTCTGAAAACTTTGAGGAAGAAAAACCTGCTCCTTCCTCCCCTCCCACAAATATTTGCAAACTTTTAGTTCTGGATAGGACTGAAAAGCTTAAGTGCTACAGAAGTACAAAAACCCCTGTGTTTGCAGGGATGTTTCAGCCTAACTGCACTGAAACAAACCAGGAGAATTATTATAACCTTGTGTAATTCATTTAACTCAGCTCTACAGAGCAGGCTCTAAGTACATTGCAAGGAACTCCCAGCTGCTGAAGTCTGCTGGAGGTTATTTCCACTACTGGACAGATGAAGATCCGCTTTGGAAAAGGAACTGAAATGGAAGACAGCATTCAAGCTCAACATGACTGACCGGGGTGAGGTTTTGGATGCCTTCTCTGGCTGCAAGAACAGACCCAGAGGCCTCAGTGAGCAGCAGGCTCAGACCCCCGCAGCTCAGGCTCCTGGCCTGGGCAAGGGGAATGCACTGACTTTGAGCACAGCAGGAAAAGGAAGCAAAGCCACCCAAGGCAGAGATCAGTGCCTCGACTGGAGCCAGCCAGGCAATGCTTCCAGCAAGGGCACTCCGCTCCCTACCACAGGCTCGTGCTGGTGCCACAGCAGTTTTTGGATATGGAACGGGAATACACCAGAGTTCCTCACTTTTTATCCAAGGGTAACTGAAGGTACAAATTGAGACATCCTGAGGTGAAAGAACAACA
Organism: Dasyornis broadbenti; assembly: GCA_013397935.1. NCBI lineage: Eukaryota > Metazoa > Chordata > Aves > Passeriformes > Dasyornithidae > Dasyornis > Dasyornis broadbenti. Next base: position 5,565,777 of record VZRN01000634.1, on the reverse strand, counting down.
AAGTATGTCCTGAGCCTGCTCCAGGCTCCAGTGGGAATCTGCTCTGTGTGCACCAGAGAGCTGGAACTTCCTGATAATGATCATCACCAAACACCAGAGCATGAGCTTTTCTGCCAGGAAGCCACAGCCAAAATATTGCCTCATTTAAGGTTTAGTTCTGTGGAAATTCCTTTAGTCTGAATGCCTATTTCTGTGTAATTACGAGCCTTTGTGAAAATTCGACTTTTTTTCCTAACTCAATAGGGCAGGAAGATCATAACCAGTTTGTAAACTTGAACTGTGCCCAGATGATATGAAACTATTTCCATCAACCTTTCACTGCAGCCAGAGCACGTTCCCATTACCTGTTCTTCCATCTCAAACCTTTAACTGACAGCTCATGAGCAGACCATGCTACTTTCAGATATCAAAACCCAAGTTGGGAAACAAAAGGGTGAGAAACAGGCAAGAAATTCCCAAAGGAGCATCACAAAGATGATCGTTACATACAGTAAAAATAAACTGCAAGTGAACTCTTTCGTGTTCCTGCATATCCCAAATATTTCAAAGACTGATATGCTGAAATAGTCAGAGCAAGGGAACTTTTCCCCCAGAATCAAGGATTACAATTGGCATACCAGGGTACACTGGCCTGTCACATATAACATATCCATAGGTTTTCCCCACGGTAAGACAACTTGGTAATGTTGCAGTCACTGAAACTTTGCCTTTAGCCCTGGACTACCACTTGCACTGAAGGCCAGAGGTGATCTAAGCCAGGGATAATTTACAGGAGCTGTTTTAAATACTCTGTTATGAATCTGAACATCCACCTTGTTTGTGTTCTTTTCCTCCTGCCACCTCTGTGCTGCACATCAAGAACAACTCGAGTCCCTTCAGCTGCTTCCATCTGCTCTTGTGCAAAATGCTTTTAAGGTGCTTATATACTGTGGTGCTTTCTAAGCAAGCTAAAAGAAAATACCAGCAGAAACACTGTTAAATGATTCATGGGTAAAGCCATTAAAGACCAGCTGCTGCCTTACAGGAAAGCTGAAGACAATTCAAGTTTGACATTTTCATTGTGTTCCAGGCCTTGCATTACCTCTTATCCCCAACGCAGCTTTTAGGACTACATTTCAACCCACATTATACCTTGACCTGGGCTCAGGGGGTTTAATTTCCACCACTTTTGGGTTTTTTTTTTTTGGGAGTGAATTCAAATTCTTCGGGCAGTCATCTGTAAATTTACATAAAAATGACCCTGACAAAGTACAGACGAGGTTTCCAGGCATTCTTGCTGGCCAAGGTCTTCAGTAAGGAAAAGGAGGATGCACCAGCTGCAGAAGGGGCAGACTCTGTACTAAACAAGGAGCTTCCCAGGAAGCAGTTGTGTTCTTTGATAAGCATTCAAGCATTTCAAACAGGCACCTCAAAACTAGGCACAAACGGCCCCTAAAGCTTCCAACATCTATCGAACACTCAAGAAATTCTGTCTGGGGGATGTTCTGCGTGATACAAAGAGCACACCTATGTTTGTTATCTCCTAAGTCTCAAATCTACCCATACTCATGGCTAACTATTTGGCCAGATAATGACCATCTTCCCCCACCACAACAGAAGAAAGCAGCTTCTCTAGAAGCACTTCCACCACCACCAAGGCCTTCACAGGCATAAGCAAAACCCAGCCAACACCTCTTGTGAGATCTGAGTTATCACCACCACTCCTGGTGCTTGGGCCAGAATTCTCTCGGAAGTTTTTTTTTCCTGTCCCAAAATGCTGATTTCTGTCAGCCCTGGGGTCTTGCAATTGAAAATTCAATCATGACAAATGAGTCTAAACTATGTTTGACTTTTGGTCACTTCACAGTCTAATGTCACTAAAATATTTAGTATTTAAAATCATCCTGCTATGTCACTACAACTGCTCAGTGTCTACAACTTTTGAAAACACTTCTAAATGTGTCTCTGAATGAACTACCAGCAGTTAGCATTGGTTCTGAGTCAGGAAAGCCCAAGATAATTCTGGCCCTGAAATGAGTTTCCTCTCCATCAGAGCATCTAGGAACAGCTGAAGTCCTAACACCAGACAGAGAGGGCGAGGGAGTGCTGGCCACAAGATGCTGACAGGAATTTGTCCATAACTGTGAAATTTCTTGGTCAGAATTCCCTTATCTGGGCACACTGCAAGGCTTATTTATTTTCCCAAGCTACCCCTACAGTTAGGCAGAGAAATTTGCATTTCTGTTCTGTAATATTTGTACATGCGGCGAGAGAGTCAGAGAGAAGCAATGTTCTATTAAAAAAAAAAATCAAATAAATAAAAAATAAACCCCAAGTGCCAAGTTGGTTATAGTAAAGTGTCAGTTTGTCTCATATGCCAAACAAACCCAATATTGGGTGTATTCAGTGGAAAGACTGCTGAGGAAAATAACACAGTAGTTGTGCTGATGGATGGGAAATATAAATAACAAAGGATGGAGCTGCACGATGTTGTCCTGAAGCGGTACCACTGTTTCTGGGAGCCTTAATTCTGACAGTTTATGCACAAATTGACTCTCTCCAGCTCAGTGCAGGACACAACTTGTGGCAACAGCTAGAAATGGTCATTTTCCTGTTAGAGGCCATAACCAGCATTTCTTTTGGGTCACAAGTCACCAAATTTAAGAGCAGGATCTTGCACATCCCTTTGGTTTGTATTTCCACAGGAAGTCCTCAGTTACTGGCACCACAGACCTTCCCAATCACCAGTGACGAATTAACACTGGCACTTCACATTGGTCAGCATCATGTCATGGACAAGGCAAAGGAATTGAGTTGAATGAATGAAGTGCCCAATTACAAAACTCAGAATTTGCCCTTCACAGCCGAGTCTAAAGGTGTGAAGCAAAGAAAACTCACACTGACACTTTATGTACAACTTGGTCATTGGCAACGGTCCCCTAAACCATTGTTTTTTTTAAACTGAACCCAGCAAAACTATACAGAATGTGAAAGAATATTTGCAACAGATCTCAAAGGACAGTGTAGAGAAATTCATTATGGTGTACCTGATGTTTAAATTAATTTAACAGATACGGCCTGTAAAACAAACACAGTATGAACCTGTGGATTTTTTTTCTTTTCTTTTTAAAAAAAGGACTTTTACAGAATTCAAGTAGTGTAGCAGGAAACCATAGATGCCTTTTGATCACAGGTCAGGCAAAAGAGAGCCACTTGTTGGGTTTCCCCCTTGCTTGTGTCTGCTCAGGTGTCCCAGTGGATCTATAAGTCTGTGGATGTGAGCTTTTTCATGCTCCGTCGCTGAGCTAAACTGGAGGCTGCCACAGGCTCCAGCACTGGCTGAAATGTCTTGTGATTCAGTGCAGAATATGTAGCAGCCATGGCTCCCTAGAGAAAAAGGAAATACATAATAATTCATATATATATATAACAGTTTGAATCAGAAAATAAAGCAATTAAACATTAAATACTCAATTAACTCCATTAAAACCAAGCAAGACTTATATGCCAGGTCATGTGAATTCTGTGCAGTTTGTTAGGAAAAAACATCTATTATTGAATCCTCCCAGTGTCTATGCATGGGTGTCTGACATTTCATTTTCTTTCCTTTGTATACCTTGGATGTAGGAGTCACCTGTAAATGTAGGTCAGAATTTGTACCTTTCAAGCAAGATCAGCACCAATTTCTCAAATACAGCCACTTTAGCAGCTATTCAGGTCCTGACTTAGGAGATAACTCAAGAATTACCTTAAAGAAAATACACAGAAAAATCTCTTCCTTTACACAGAGGTTAAAAAGAATTATTTACCAATAATTTGGAGAGGGACTTTATACCAGGGTGTGTAGTGCAGGACAAGGGGGAATGGTTTCCCACTGTCCAAGGGGCAGGCTTAGATGGGATATTGGGAAGGAATTCCTCTCTGTGAGGGTGGGGAGGCCCTGGCACAGGTGCCCAGAGCAGCTGTGACTGCCCCTGGATCCCTCAGGTGTCCAAGGCCAGGATGGGGCTTGGAGCAACCTGGGACAGCAGAAGCTGTCCCTGCCCACGGCAGGGGTGGATGGACCAGCTCTAAGGTCAATCCCAACCCAAACCATTCCACAATTCCATGAATTTGTCTCACTATGTAACCTAAATGTGTCGGTACTAAGGAAAACAAACAAAAAAATGAGAATTCTGTCTGCAGCTCGAAACCAACTGAACCCAATTCTTTGCACAGTCCCCAGCTCAAGCAGCATCTCAGGTGGGTTTACCTTCACTAGATGTGGGGCATCTTGCCTGTTGAGCTGATAATGAGGCAGCTGGTCCCTACAGGCAATCCAGGAATGCTTCAGCACCTGCTCGGCCGTGTACCGCTGGTGGGGATCCACGTGCAGCATGTGTGACAACAAGTCCTGCAGGGAGAGGGAAAACACACAGGCTGCTCAGCCCAAATCATCTTAGGTGGCCTTGAAAGCATCAGTGCTGGCAGCAATGAGAGAAGCACCCGATGGGGAAGGATTAACACAATGCAAACACGCAGAGATCAGCAGACAAACGGGATCGTTCTGTGCCCTGACACTGCAGCAGGCTGAGAACAATGTGCTGTACTATTGGAGCAGCTCAACAGAGCCAGCCTTGATTGCAAAGGAACTCACTGTTGTGCCTTTCATGTTTACTATGAATATAATCTTTAAAATACTAGAAATCCTATTAAAATGTAGCAGGCAGGTTTTATGGAGGAAAGCCATTATTTGCAAATCTCTCTCCTTGTTCATTCTGCACGCTGGGCTCTGCTGACTCCTTACTACAGCTGAACTCATAGACAGTGCGACACCAGCAACGGATTTTTCCTTCAAGAAGCCACATAAAGAATAAAGGCAAGAGCAATGGACACTTGGTTTTGCCTGTTAGAAGCATTAGCAGTGAGGTACTAATTACAACGCTGGTCCCAAGGAGAGGTGGGTGGGAAGGGCACAGAACAGACTCAGCAACAGTTGGAAATAAAACCCAAACAGGAGCAAGCTGACAGAATGTTCCCTTTGTTTTAGGCACAAAATGTGAAGCATTCTTAAATACACAGAACTGAATTCCTTGTGCTAAGACAGCAGCAGCCAACAGGCATTCTGAATCACTCCTACTGAAATGAACAAATAGTGCAGTTCCAAAGGATCAGGAAAAAATATTTAAACATTAATATTTAATATTAATGCTGATCTTTTCAAAAGATAACACTGGTGATTAAGATAGCCACAGAGTGGGTCAACACCATCCCAGGGAATTCATATTGGTTACAGACAGTCTTTAGATAAAAGGGTTGGACCAGATAGCCTTTCCTGCATTCAAGTTTGAAGATAGTAATAACAAGCTGCACTTATAGACCAGTCTAGCTGATAAAGTTCAGTAGATTTCATCGGAATTCTACAAAAACATAAAACCAAAACGCATTTAACACCTTTGCTGCATCTGAAACAGTGTCCCAGTTGCCTCCACTGAGAGAGAATTTTCCACTGCCTATCCGTACTAGGATCTCCTCAGGAGTATCATTGGGACCGTTGGCAAATGGAGTATAGCTGTTGGAAGAAAAAAACCAACAAAACCACCTTGTTATAGGTAAAAACCGCAAGAAATTGGTAAAATCATGTGAATCAGAGTCAACATCCCCCTGCCAACAGACACATATCACACAATACATACACACTATTAAATACAATACACACAACTATTAATATTTCTAATATTACACGAGAAGCACAGATTTATCAAGACAATAATTTCCAATAGGCAAGATTTAGCCATAAGACTAAAAACCTGCTCTTTTTCTGTTAGAGCAGAATTCAGCAAACATCTCTCATTTGGCCACTAGATGCTTCCTAGAGCTTCATCAAGCTGGGAGGTTTAGGAAACTCCAGAGATCACAGCCCAGAGTGTGCTACATACATAGGGCCAGGAATGCAGCCTGGGGCAGGAGACACACAGTGAGTAAAGGGGATGGCATGGGAGGACAAGAGGCTGCAGGATAAAAAGAGAAGCACCACCATTTTCACAGACTCAATTCTCTCCTGGCAACCGGGGGATGTCTTCGGCACCCCCCAAGTCCTGCACTATGGGAAGAGAAGCCGTGATCAGACTTTAAACTAAACCTGCTTTATTTGGCTTTGACTCAGAGCTGCCTGTCCCACCTGAGTGGCTGTGTCATTGCGGCAGGCAATGCCTCACCATTTCTATGGAAGCAGGGATTCAGGCAACATTCTGGGATTTTAGGTAAACAAAACAGCTCAGAAACATTCTCACCCTGCCAACATTGTGTAAAGGAGAACTCCCAAGCTCCATATGTCACAAGCAGCATCATATCCCTGTCTCATGAGAACCTATGAAACAAAGAGTGTTAAAGACTTGCCGTGTATTAAAAACACACCCCAAACCAACACCACAGCCAAAGGAAGGGTAAGTCAACCCCTGGATCACGTCAGATTTGATTACTGATTTTTTAATATACAGGCTGCAGTAAATACCAACAATATTTCTTCTTCCCAGAACATCATCTCAAGATTTTTGACAGGCTCACATCTTATTTTTGAGGGTGGACTCTGCTGTTTTTAAAGCAGGTTTATAATAAACACATGCACCAGTGTTTAAAAACCATGTGTGATTGTATTTAAAGGAAAGCAGCAGAATTTTTGAGGGTTTTTTCCCAAGCATTGCTGAAAAGTTTAAGCACTTGATGCATCAAAAACAGCCTAAAGAAAATACAGCAGCCTGAAATACCTCTGGTGCCACAAAGTTCGCAGTGTAGCAGGGGGTTAGAAGTAGTCCATTTTCTCCTCGAAGTTGTTTTGCAAATCCAAAATCACAAATCCTGATGGAATCAGCATTGTTTGAATCATCAGTATATAAAATATTACTGGGTTTAAGGTCTCGGTGCACCACCTTTAAGCAAAGACATTTGAAAAGCCATCATTTAGGAGGACCAGGTACATTTGTTTGTAACTTACAATTTATAAAAGCTATTGTCTAGATGAATATCCTTATGAACAGTCCTAAACAATTATATAACTTTGAAATACCAAAAAAATCTATTCCAAGTATATAATAAAAAACCTCCTGGCTCAGAATGCAATTGGAATTAACATCCCCACTTGGGAACAAGCGTAAGAGGACAAAACTCTGCTGTTTCATAAGGTGTAGAGTCAACAGGCTTTGCCAGGATAACAGTTGAGTTGTTTCTATTATTCACCTTCGTGATAAAATAGAAAACCTTGTAGCATGAAAACAAGCCAAGCAAAGCAGCCAGGGAAAGGGATTGGCAATTTTAGAGCTGTGCCAGGGGTGTGAGGTGGGTGGAAGGGCTCACTCACTCCCTGGCAGTGCAGGTAGTCCACAGTCTTGGCGATGGTGAAGAGCACAGCGCTGGCCTCCCGCTCCGAGAAGAATTTCTGCCTCAGGATCCGGTCCAGCAGCTCCCCCCCCTTCATCAGCTCCGTGACCAGGTAGATGAATCTGCCATCATCGTACACCTGCGGAGAGGGTTAACAGTGCACTCACACCAAATACACACAGAGCTCTTGAACGACAACATCTGTAGTTACACACTGCCAGAAATCCGAGCCGCAGACTGCGCTGCTCCCCTCCTCCCACAGGAACGGGCAGCACAAACAGCAGGGGCTGCCAAAGCAGGGAGTGCAAGGCAGCTCTTGTGTCATCCTGGGAGTTCATGACTCAAGTGTTAATTCATCACTCTCAGTTCAAGTTGTTAATTCATCACTCTGCATTCAATTTCTCGGTGTAAGAAGTTCTGCTGGAAGAGGAGAGCAGCCCTACACTCGCTTCTGCTCTCCCCTTCCACAGGCCATTCTGGCACACACAGCACAACATGCAGGCCACTGCTTTCTCAGCTTACCAATGCATTGGCTGCTCATTTGAAACAAGGAGAAATATGGCATTTCTAACCTTTACATCATTTCTCACTTCAAGTTTGTTAAACAGCCTTTAGAAAAAATTAGTATCAGGACAATGTTTTATTTTGAGATGCTCCCTCTATTATGTACTGCTCTCCCAATATATTTTACTATGTAAAAGAAATTTAATGAATCCCAGTAAACTCCCTACATCTGCATTTATTTTATGAGCACTAATAAGAGGTTGCAGAGACAGAGGTACTTACATCTTTTAAAGTAATAATATTTGGATGTTGCCCATAACGCATGAGAATCTCGATTTCTTCTGAGGGATCCCTTTTGCTTTTATCAATTATCTGCAAAATAAAACAAGAAAAACAACTTGTAAAAAAAGTCTATTTAATAAAGACATTTTTTGTGTTTATATTCTCATTTCAACAACAGAATAAAAAAATTCTAGAGTTCATTACTTCTTACTAATCATGAGTAATTAATCTTCCAGCTTTACATCCCATTTATCCATTTCTTGCTCTGTCCTTGTTAAAATTCGATAGTTAATGCCGCCTATCCTGCTCCACTGAACAAGAAAATGCACTGGTCTCAAGCATTACGAATTCCCTGCAATCCGCTTCCACCCTTGCGAATCTCATTTTATTTCAGGTGTTCTCACCACTGTACAGTACTTTCAGCTTTCAACATTGCAACTTATAAACAGATAAACAGCCACAATAACTGGAAAATTCACAAATTGAAATTTTCAAATCTACTAGACAGTATTTTCAGAATGTCAGAGTGGAATTTATTCCAATACCTTCACAGCAAACTCCATGTTTGCAGCTATGTGGATACACCTCTTGCAAACAGAGTAGGAACCCACACCAATATCTTCTTTCAGTTCATAGACATCAGTGAACTGTGCACTGTTTCCATGAAGCTGCTTCAAAAAAACACAGGCAAGTGGTTACCTAAAGCAACAAGATTTCTCTTTGCCATTACACTGTTTCCTGCTTGCTCATGATTTTTCTTTGAAATTCTGCCTCCAGAAAAACAGTAACTCACTTTTTAAAATTAAAAATATCCCATGGAAGTATTTAATAAGGTACGTTTTAGAATGGTCTCCTCAACAAAGAGAGAACAGTGAACACTAAATATTGGTCAGTCTTTGACATGTCAAAGAAGTTTTCCAAAACAAAGCATTACCTGGACTATGGGCAGGATATTGGTGAGGGGTGATATTTTATGGTCTTCTACAGTAGTAGTTGCAACAAAACTAAACCCCTTGAAGAGCTGGTGGGCGTTTGCACTGGGTGGGACCCCTGGAGAGTCTGGGGGCAAACAAACATGGGAAGAGGGTTTAAAAGTTGGATGCAGCAGGAAAGAAAAAATTCACAAAAGAAAACCTGAAGTGAAGCTTGAAACAGACTGAGCAATACTAATGATAATGGTTAACGTTTCTTAAAGCAAGCCATTCTCAAAGAAATACTGACCCTAAAAACAATCACTGCTGCAATCAGAGTTTACTTTTAGTATTAAATACCTCCCCCCAAATACTGCACGTCTGACTTTAATCGTAACTGGAAACCGTAGTCCAGCTTTTAATATTCCATCTATTTTTTTCCCCTGAGTGAAAGATTAGCAGAATATTCAAAGAACAGGAACCTGCTGAGGGCAATATCCTCCTTCAAAGCTCTGGAACCCTGGTGCATCCTTTCCTTTTAACTTTGTCCCTGGCTTTTTCGCTTGTTGTTTTAACATTAATTTGACCCTCTTGTCCCACAGACCTCACCAATTTATAGCCATGCACAGTCACCTTTTGGTGTTTTTGCTGTGAATTCTGGATCAAAACAGAAAGTATCTTCTGGCTTTCCAGAGGCAGGTTTGAATGGAGGCTGAATTTCTCTTCTGAACAGTTTCTGAAGGAGAAGGACAAAGATAATTAAGAGTCAATGAACCTTCCCTGGGTGCTGTAATTTTGCCAAGGTAAAGGGTAAAGGACAAAGAGCTCAACCAGTGAGTGACAGGCACGTCCCTCTTGGCAAGGAACTGCCCACCCTCAAAGCTCTGTTCCAGCTTTTTCCTAATCCACCAAACTAAATCAGGGAAAGATGGGAAAGATCTCAAATCTGCAATAAATCCCATTTATTGCTAAGGAACAGAAAATTTCATGTCAAAAGATGTTGAATCCCCACGCAAAATTCAGGAAGTTCTGAGAGCATTTCCTTGCCATATCTCTCCTCCTTTCAGGTCTATTTTTTGCAGTTTTTTTTTCATTTAACCTTCCTGCACAAAAACATACAGTATATTTTAGGTTAAAAAAACCAAACAACTAAAAAAAGAAAAAAACCCACAGAAAAGGGACCTGAATTCATCCCAAAGAAAAAAACAGAAGTGTCATCAACACCTCCAGAGTGAAATAAATACAAATTATTGTCAAATTAAGAAAAATATATATATATAAAGAAAAAAGAAAGAGCCAGAATAGCTGAGCTTTCAAACTTCCCTGCTGGTATTTATTTCAACATCAGTCCCTTGAAATAAAAAAAAAGGTAGATAATCAAGCCAAACAAGATGACAACTTCAGAAGTGTATTCACATAAAGCAGTGAAGTTTTGCTGTTATTAAAAACTCTTGCTGCTGAACAGGATTCTGAGGTAGCTGCTGCATAAACACAACGAGAAAAATCACTTTTCAGAAATAAATACAAGAGATAAACAGATGGATAATGATGAGGGGCTTCAAAGAAATAGGTGAGCATAGCAGAGCCCTGTGCGGCTGCAGTTCTGCCAAGCACAGCCACATCTCATTTATTCCATCAACCCTTCTGCAGCATCACAGCAAAGGGGAGATTGATTTCCCACAGAGCGTCCTGGCTTTGAGAACGTTTCTGGGAAGCACAGCTCAGAGGATGGGTGAACCACAGAGCAAAGTCATAAGGTGCTCATTAAAAATTGAAGCCAGGAGTGGTGATCTCATAGAGACTTTGGAATATCTGGCAGCACCTCAGTCAATTCCTGAACTGTGCCTGGGATAGGAGTGATGGAGAGGGAAGTCCAGCACAGTTGCAGGCACAGGGAGCTGATGTGCCCTGCAGGGAGGCACTGGACAGACACTTCCTGAAGGATTCCTGGCAACACCAGCAGCCTCTCCCAACTACAAATCCTCTAACAGACCCTTCATGCTTGAGAATGCTGCAACTCGTAATTATTTAAGAAGCGAACACACAATTTATAATTAATACTCTCTATATGCAGCAAATACTGCAGCTCCAGATGCCAAGGAATTATAGAAGCCAGGATGTGCCAGTCAGCAGGAATGCAGTGTTTGCTGAGCCCTATTCACATGCAAATACTGATAATGCTACAACACACTGAAAAATTAACAACAGCCTTATAATTCAGATCCCTTTGTACTCACATTCCAGTCAACAGTAGAAAAAAAAGGATGTCTCTTGATTTCTTCAACTCCATCTGAACCAGCTCCTGAACAAAGAAAATACTGTATTTACCACACTTTTGGGCAAATTCTTTGAAGGCTGCACTAAAAATTAGTTAATTTCTAAAAAGTTTGCTCAGACATGGTTATTTAAGGGAACTGTGAATACAGAAATATTCCAAGGATGTAAAACACTCAAGGTGGCAAACAGAGCACATGACCCCACAAGAACAGCATCAATACTCTCTGCTCTGACACTGTCAGAGCTTTGGCTCACTCCTAAGAGTCACTGATCCAAGATGTGACCATTCCTTGGGCAAACCCAGGAAGTCATGATCCAAACCAACAGGAAGTGGTGTCTAAACCCAAATGTTACTGATCACCCACAGCTTGAGAATCTCTGTCAACAACTTTTTTTTTTTTAAATAAAAAGTTAGGTTGAGTTGCTTATTTACAGATCCAAATAAATGAACCAACCTAATCTATTTGATGGGTTCCTTTTAAACAGCATCCTCAGGAGACTTTGTGCTTCAGGGCTGAGGAACTGAGGCATCCCAAGCTTTGCTCTAAAGAAAACAGAGAACAAGTCAGAGGAAGAAACTTATCATAGTAAAAAGCGTCTACATAGATTTCATTGCAGAGTTTGATGTACCAAGGATCTATTCCAAAGTCTTGTAGAGGGCACACACTTAACTCACCAACTTTTTAAGTTCTGTATTAAATGAGTGGTTTAATATAAACAAAACCCAAGAAAGAAAAACCAAATCACACCAAAGCCACCAAACCCCACCTCAGCCCCCAAAGCAAGCTTTGTGCTAAAACAGAGTAAAATAATTATCTCAGGAGTATGTAAGTATTTTCAAACATATCTTCATGTCAGCAGGAGGTTTTTATCACAATAAATACCAATAACTCAATGCCAGAAGAGACCCACCAGATCCCCAATTACCCCCTTAAAGTGATTGCTACTCTTCCTCCAGGGAAGGGCCTCATTGAGCCATCATATAAAAAGCTCACTGACTTTACCATTCATTTTAGTTAATGATAACTCTAATGCCAAGGCAGGGAATTCTTGTGCACAACTGCAGCATCACTGGGAGCTGCCAGGAAGGCAGCTCGTGGTCTAATCCATCCTTTCACCAGCATAAACTCCCACTCAGGGCAAGCTCCAAGTGCCCTGTGCTGTGAAGAACAGAGTTTCTCCCTTCTCCATCACCCCTCAGAGGGCCCAAGGCTCTGCCTGTGCTAGGAGGATACTCTTTGTTAGCCGAGCACGAAGACAGACAAGAACATATTTGCCCAACAGCTCCACTGTCTGGAGCGCCAGTTCACCCAGTTTGTCCAGTCCAACAGCTTCTGTTGTAACTGGGGTGATTTCAGATGAGAATTTGAGCACGTAAGTGCTCTCCACACATCTGTACACAAAGCAACACCTGATCACCTGCTGCTTACAAAACAGCGTGTGCTGTAACAGTAGCAAGGGAGGGTATTAACAACAGGAGTGGAAATAAAGCTGCTCTAAGTCACTGAACTGCTCTTATCTTTATTATACGCCTACAAACAAAGTACAAATTCATCCCTAAGATTTTAATTGCTGGGGATACTTAATGCTATTTCACAGTCTGGGATCTAAAGCTTATCAAGGGCCTTTGCTTTTTTGTTCCTGTTCCAGCTCAGTGCTCTTAGAATCATAAAATGGTTTGGGTTGGAAGGGACCTTAAAGCTCACCCCTGCCATGGGGACACCTTTCACAGACCAGGCTGCACAAGACATTAGAACAAGCTGTTAAAACATGTTTAGAATTACGTTTTCTGACTTCTCAAAAAGGAAGGAGATATACTTACTTCAGTATCATATTCATAGTCTCATTTCGATCTTTACCTTGAAATGGCAGGGTACCAGTAAGCATTTCAAACTGGAAAGAACAAATGTTAATCTAAATCAACACTTCTTCCCCCAATTGCTGAAACAAAGTCTTAAGCACTGCACTCTTTCCTATCTCTACATCAGACTGGTTTGAACTTTGAAAAGATTATGAAAATGTTCCCAAATCTAAAATTCTGTTCTCACTTGCAGTTTACATGATGGTAACAATGGCAAGTGTAACACAGTGATGACGGAGGAGAATTTTACATCAAGAAGCTACTTGAAAGTCATAGTATCTCCTCCATAACCAGGTTTTAGACGTTGCCATGTTCTGCAAACGGCAAGAATGGTAAATTCTAGAACTGTAGTTTACTTTTCAAGTCCATCTGCATGTCAGGCTGATGCTCTAGCACACCCCAGCCAGGGCAGAAGTGGCAGCAGTGACTGGATTATCTCACTACTCCACTCCAGCATTCCTTCCACAGGCTCCCCCTTACAGAAATGCCATTACTATTCCTTCAAACCAAATCTTCAAGTCTGTTTTTAAATTTAACTATCAAGTAACATGCAAAACAAATATACAAAGTGATGTGTCACACTGACTACAACTGGCTTTAACTACTAACAAACGACACACGGGATTTTTCTGGTGCCTGATAAACTTTCCTTAGAGGCGAAAAGTCAATTTTATTCCACCCAGTAGCAACTCAGTTTTTGAATTGTCCCCCTTACCCAAGCATTCCTAATTAGAACTGGCCAAGCTTATTCTAAGTGCATTTTTGGGAGCTTAGCAAGGGAAGCAAGAGGCAAATACAGTACCATGAGGACCCCAAAGGACCACCAGTCAGCACTCTGGTTGTGCCCTCGCCTGTTTACCACTTCAGGAGCCATGTACTCTACAGTACCACAGAAAGAATAGGCCTTCTTCTCTTGGTCTACTGATTCCTTGCTGAGTCCAAAGTCTACAACAACAGCATCACAAGAATACAGCCAGTAAAGAACTTCAGGGGAAAAATATCATTATATGGTACTTCAAAACCCAAGTGTTGCCAGGGATGGGTTGGTTATTTTCAGAAATATGATTATCCCAGCTCTCCATGAAACAAGAGACTGCAGGTATCTGGAGATACCACATTTAGTTTACTACACACCTCCAAAACCATTCTAAAAGTCATTAAATTCATGATTAGCCATTAAAATTATTACTGAAATAACTCAGCATTTGAAATCTACACATGTAGAGCCCTAAGACAATCAGAAGTTCTCATTTTCTCTGTTGAGTGCCCACTTTATTCACACAAAAAACTGGATAGAAGTAAATATCAGTTTCACAGAGAATGCTTTGAAACTTTGCTGCATTGTCTGCTCTTACTGAATGATGAATAAATAAAATCCGACTACAAATGTTGTTACATAAGGCAACATGGTTCTGTAACCCGACTCAGGGTCAGTACAGAACAGTCCTGCATTCCCAGAGCACTTTTTTCCCTCCTTTGAATACACAAGTCCTTGACACTGGCTCAGCTCTCACGGAGGCTCTCAAACATCCTTTTTTTCACAGGGGAAAATGAACGCTAATCAATGATCCCATCCCTTCTTATTTCCACTTTCAGAAGGAAGTCAGAAATTTAGGCCTGAATTGTAATCAAATATACCAGAACTTTAAAAGGGATGCATTTTACAAACCTGACTTCCATCACCATTATTCCATCAAGTCTTTGAGGGTTTAAAAAAAACTTAATTTTCTCTTGGAGTCTAACAGCAATATCTTACATTCAAATATATGATGAAATCTCTAGTACAAAAGCATCATCCTAAATGTAATTTAAAGCTTTCAGTAATTTGTTTTCCAAACAGTCAGTCTTTTGTACACATAATTTTCTAAAATATGTATTTGAATTGCTCCTCACAGAACGTTTTTCTGCGATTTGATATGCATTTCAAACTGGTGATAGAGAAAGACAGCAAAGCTTATTTAGAAAGGGCTGTATTAATGAGTGGTGCCTACCTGTTAACTTGATATGTCCTGCTTCATCAAGCAAAATGCTGAAAATTAAAATTCACATTCACCAAAACACATCAAGAGCAATTTTTACATATAACATTTAAAATATAAGTTAAAAATTATGATATCCAATTCTGTTATTACTTTAACAAGCATATATGATTTCATTTAAATCAGATATCTGTTTTACATTTTGTATTTGTTTACAAAGTCTAACAGAAATAGTTTTAATTTTTTACAGTGGAAAAGGCAAAGCAACAAGCAAAATACACATAATAGTGATAAAATACATTTTACTTTACTTTTCTGGCTTCAGGTCCCTGTACACAATTCCCAAGCTGTGAAGGTGATCCAAAGCAAGGGCCAGTTCTGCGAGGTAGAATTTCACATCTTCCTCTGTAAACATAACCTAATAAGAACTGTATAGATTTACCTTCTGATCTTGTCTTCAGTTTTTAAATCTGCAATCTAAAAATAATATAGTCCTGTCTGCCTCAATTTCAAACTTAGTTTTAAAAGTCCCTTGTGAACTCGTAATTCATCAGTTCACGCAAGAGAAATGATTTACTAATATCTGTTAATTATGAAGTACACAAACTACCTGCAATACTTAAATAAAACCACCAGCATTACTGCAAAGCATTAATTAACTTCTGGATAATAATGTAATTGTTGTATTTTGTGTAATTGACCCCCAGCACTCCTCCTGCCACAATCCCAGTGACAGTTTTCCACTGCATCATAGAATTTAGTACATGGCTGTTGGATTGGGTGAGTGTGAATTCACAGTAGCAATATTTAGAGAAAAAAGTGAAAACCATTTAGGAAAAAAGCATGAAAAAAAAACCCCACTGGTGACAATAACAATGACAACCTGGGAGTTGAAGAACCTACTCTGCTCTTAGAAAAAAAAAAATAAAGGACCCTGGTGAGACACTGAAAAATGGATTTTGCTTCTAGAGCACTTGTGTCCTCAACACTCCACAGGCTGCCTCTAAATTAATATACACAAACTGTACCTGCTTTGGCTCTTGTCATGTTCTACAAATTACTGGAGAAGCTTTGAATCTTTAAATGACTGGACTGAGTTTGGGCTTTAAGTGAACTATTCCCTCATTTGCTGAATGCAGCAGGAATGGGGAGCGCAGGCACTCAGCAGCTGCCCGGCAAGGCTGAAATGATTTAAAGCCACTGCTCTGTACGTTGAATTGCTCAGGTGTGATCTGTTCTCCAGGCACAGAAATATTCCCTGATTCCCACAATGACAGCTGCTAAGCTTGGGTGAACAGTGAAGCTATTACACTCCACAGTGGCACCTTCACGCCTTTAAAGAGCAATGTTGATGCTGGTGTTCATCTCTTTCCAAAGAGCAAGAGGAAACCTTGGATGTCATTACTCCTTGGATTTCATTACTCCTTGGAGCAGCCAAAATGCAAATCTCAGAATACAATGATGCTAAATGTTAATCTACCATCTCCCCATAATGACATTTAAAGCTGTTCTCTGGGTCAAGTTAAACATGATGCAAGTCAACTTCATTAAACATTACCAATAAAAACTTCATTACATACTCATCTCACTGCCACAGCTGAAACTGTCCTACCCACATTAGAATTTAAAGACCAACAAAAGTCTTTTAATACTTCATACTAAACCAAATTAATTCAAAATAATCTCTGTGTGCAAAGTACAAAATGCCACAGGGAATTTCTCCTCATGTGTCTTGTCCACAGGCTGTGTTTTACCATGGACTTTTGAAATTACCTCACATCCCCACCAGAAAATAAAACCCTGATCTTTTTTATGTCTATATATACAGGAAATATTTAAAAACCAGCACAGAAGGTAACTGAAGTCTTCCAAAAAACAGGTGGGGTCTTAGCAGTAAGGAAACTTCAACCCCTGGCCAAGTTCTTATGGACAGCCTTGCATCCCTGATTTAAGAATGCTGTACAGTGGATAATCACAGCGGGATTAGTGCAAGGGAACAGCTCTTCCTGCTGTTCCAGAATTTCCTCTGTAATTAGACATCCCATAGCAAAGCAGAGCCTGACCTCTTTCCTACCTCCTGCTCCAATAACCCAGGACCAAACGGTCACTTTATGTTTTTAACAGCCATTTTAGCTTCCAGATTAATTAATTTTGAACTCAATTCTTAGACATAATTACTGTGTTACCAAACTCAGCTTTTAACAAAAATGTCTCGGAATTCCTCCTTCTCTTTTGCCTGTTCCTAAAGTAAAATCTTTATTTTTATGGAAAGTATATGGGGAGAAAACTCTCTCCTGGCCTTACATACTGGGAGTAAACAACCTCCTTCATGCCATGAAAAAGTCAGTCCAATAACACAGTTTTCTCATTTAGAAAAGTGGCTTTTCCTGTGCTTTGGCAATATAAATGGATTTACAGTGGTGAAAACACTGAAAACCTCTCTTGCTGTGAAGCTGTTGAGAAACTGCCATTAAAAATTTAGATCTTTATAAAAGGTTTGCCAAAAGAAAATAAAAGTCTTCTAAACGTGTTCATGAACTTAAGGCAACGTGTAATAAATATTTGATGGTAAATGTTTAAAAAAAATAACAACAGCCTGTAGCTGTATCCCATTCCCTCCTCTGAAGTTCTCCCTCCAGAAAACAAAAGTAGAAACGGAAAATTAAAGGTCCAGTTGTGTGCCAGGGTTGGACGGAGGGCAGTGGGCTCCAAAGCACTCACGCTCCCACGCTGTGGGGCTGAGGATGAGCACTGGGATTGCAGCACAGGCAGTTCCACAGTGCAGCAGAAACCTCTCAGGGCTGCAGCATTCCAGGAGCACCTAAGCTGACTAAGAGCACGAGAACTCCACATCCCCTTCCTTCAGTGCTAAATATTCATTTACTTCAGTTGTGTTTCCAAGCAACAAAACATTTTTAGACAAAAGAACTGTACTTTGCAGATGCCAAATTAAAACTTAGGCTACTCATCAATACACACTCGGGTTTCTTAAGGATAGAACTGAATCTAGAATATGTAAGGAAAGCCCAACTAAGTTATTAAAAACTTCACTATGACAAGAAATATGGGGACAAACAGGTTTAGAAGCCAACCCTGTACCAACAAAACCCAACCCCTGTCTAAGAGTGAGTGGAGATAAAATTTTAGGTACTTACCTCTTTGGATAATCGTGTGAATACATCTCCTCCCCTGAGAAAATCCAATATTAAATAGAGCTTCCCTTCAGTCTGAAAGGCTTTAAAAAAATAAAAAAAAAATAAATAAAAATCAATAGTTGTATGACAAAGCTACAAAACAGATCTGAATGCTGTTACAACTAGGAAATTTCAGTCACAGGCAATACTTTTGTTATGGAACTGAAATAATTCAGCAGCACATGAGAATTTATTGAATGATTCCTTGCTTCTTCACAGAAGAAAACCTTAGTCATGAGAGATGATTAAAATGATGTTCTTTTATTTCTCCTTTGTCAAACAGGGAAATAGCAAAGATGTCAATTACTGTGGTTTGGTTTAAATCAATGAAAAGCACAAAATCTCTGCAGAACTTGTAAGAACTTTGCAAATCTTTAATTTCAAGAGGGCTCAACCTGAAATTTTTATATAGACGTGTATTTACATTCCTTTATTCTTCAAGCTGCTAGAACCTAACCTGGACCCTCCAAAAGTGAGCAAGAACAAGAGCAGCTGTGCCTTCAAGGAATGCAAGGAGCTGTAGGCAAAGAGAAAGGAATCTATACCAACCATAGTGCAGTTTGACGATGAATGGGTGATTTACTTCTACCAAGATGTCTCGCTCCATTTTGGTACGGACTCGATCCCGAACTGAGGGGAGCAAGGGAAAAAATGGTGTGAAACAAATGCATTTGGTAAGACACAAACACAGCAGACAGGCTTTGCTGTCTAAAGAAATCCCTTTCCTTGTCACCTTATTTGTTTTTAATGTTCAAGTCTCCCACAAAAGTCATTTTTGCACACAGCAAAACACTGGTTTGTTTCTTGCCTGCCCCAATTTTCTTATTTGCTTTTCTGTATTTCCATATCTCCCCATATTTTGTCATAATCCATTATTACTTTCAAGCAAAAAGCTTCCATCTATGTTTACAACTTCAGCTTTTGAATTAGCTATCTATACTGAATATATAATAGTTTTAAGATTACTGTTTCCCTATCACAGTAACAGTCCTATTTACTCTCAGTGGGCTTGCACCCATCCAGGTGTCTCCTGAAAGCCAAACACTGAATTAAATTGTTATGGCTCCTGGAACAAGAGAATGACTTAATTTTAACCACAGCAGAGTTCTAACTTAACAGAAGACACAAGGAAAACTGTTTATGAAATTAATTTGATATAATGAAAAGTCTAAACAGAATTAAATAATCCAGTTTTAAACTCTGAATGAGCAATTATGACCACATAATTAAAGCTACCTGGCCAGATTTAAAATAATACTGAAACATGAACTTACAAGTTATTCTAAAAAAAACCCTACTGTCAGAGAAGAGTTATGAACTCACTGACAAATATTTAGGATTAAAAAACACTTTTAAATACAGGTGCACTAAACCCCATGGTCCAAAGTCTCAACTGAAAGCCAGACCTACCTTTTAAAGAAGCTTTTTTCAACACTTTCATTGCATAAAGCTGCCCAGCATCAGGCCCAATTATCTTCCTCACGAGGAACACCTGGCAATATAAAGCCCATTTTTAAATCACTGCAAGCTTGATAATCAAATCCAAACTCTCACAAAGCATTTGCAAACCTCCTATTAATGTCAGGCAGCTTCCAGTGCTCTTTGCTAAGCACACACCTTTAAAGGAAGAGCAAAACTGCATTCCTTGATCACATCAGAGCTCCAAGCAGCACCAAACTCTCTGAAGCTTTACACTGGCCATAAACCTTGGATTCTTTCCTCATTTATCAAACAAGTTCTTAGTGAAAGAAGTTCCTATCATTTTCTTGAAGAATGACAATTCTGCCTGCTCTGCCACCTCCTAAGAGATTTCTGAGGTTTAAGACCTAAGTCTCAAATATTAAGCATTCATTTTATTAATGAATTCTGTGCAAGTGGTAAGATGAAAGCAAGGAAACCTCACCATTTAAGATCAAAGCACCCTCTCCCTCTGGAACAGCAACTCCAACAGGTTTTTCTACTCTTTTCACTCCAGAAGAGTTTTAAAGATAGATGGGATAGAACTTCACACTGAGAAAAGCGTATTAGATAAAATATTGCAGTACAAATACATGGAGCTACACTGATTTTTTACTACCAAATCTTCCAGTTTACAAAACTGTTTGATACGTGCTCCTACTTCTAAATTGCTGTTCTTGTAATAGCAATTATTAGTTATGAATTCTTAGTTTTTGCTGTAAAAAACAACATACCAGTCACAAGAGAAAGCCAAGAACCAAAACTGCCTCTCTGATCTCACTTTAGCCAGACTTTAATTCACACTAGATTTATTTACACATACATTTTGTTGGAAATTGTCAACTATCTAGAAATTAGATGTATGTTTTCAATAATCTTGTCAGATTTTCTATTCTAGAATCAGAAATTCAAGCACTGACATGGCTAAATTGTACAGGGCTGGGTTGTTTTTATTTTAAGCTCTGGCTAGAAGAAAGATGTCCCCGTGTTTCAAGGTTGTCTGGCCTTTTGTTTTAATAAGTTTTGCCCAATAACTGACATACAACAGTATTCTCCCATGGCTCAAGGTGATAGAAAGCAGTGAAGGGAGTAATTTGAATACCAGCAACTAAAAAAAAAAAATCTGTAGATGAATACAATCACAATTATAAAATATTAATAATAACAACCACATAGAAATATTTTAGTCTTAATAACCATCAACTTCTGAGAACATAAGCAATTCATGTGCAAGTTAGAAATTTTAGCTAATAAGTCCCAAAATAGCTGAGAACTACTGAAGCACTACCTATTTATTTAATTTGCAGACAAAGCCTCCATAACTCCACATCTGCCTTGGAAGGCAAATTGTTCCTCAGAGTAAGAAGAGAGAAATTTGGTAATGGACAGGAGGTTTAACCCTTTATTTCTGTGGAGCTGTTAAATCCTGCACTGACGTCCAAACCAGGCTCCGGCAAACCAGCTCCGTGGTTTGCCAAGCCCAAAGGAAGGACCTTGGGAGTAGAAATGGAAAGAGAAAACAAACACCATGAAGGCAACACCACTGATCTTCCTCGTTTACTTTCTCTTTTCAATGGAAAGCAACAGAGATCACCAGATCTGAGCTGAGGTGTGCAACAGGCACCATCCAGCTCCTGAAGCTGGCTCCTGAAGCAGGCACTGCCAGCTTTCCAAAGCTCCAGAGCGCGTCTGGCCAAGCTGGTGGGATTCCAAGCAAGAGCACTCCTCAGGCTGGCAGATCCCTGAACTCTGGGAAGCCACATCTGAGTCAGGGCTGTCTGTGCCAGCTGTGCTGAACCCTGAGGCAGCTTCAGACAAGTCAGGAGCAATAAATACGTGGATACTTCCAGGCTCTGACAGCGACAAGTGTGTGAGGGAACTAGCAACCAACATTACCACGTAAAGAAATGTTTCTGAAACCTCAAAACATTAAGAAGTATTTCAAGCCTGTTCTACACTATCCCTTATTCACAGAATGCCTTTCTAATGTCTATTTTTTCCTCTCTCATTCCACTCTATAAGGGGTTTGTTCCTGCCTGGAGACACACGCAGAATCAGCAGCAGAACAGGAAAATGGGAACATATGTAAAGCTGATTGACTACTTTTGATGTGTTGTAAAAGATGTAGTTTGAGTCTCCTTTTAAAAAATTAATTACTTTCTTACACACTGATTAATATTTCAACTACTGTGTTTCAACACAGTGACTGAGAGATCAGATTTTTAATTTCATTTCTGCAATATGACACCCAATGTGGCACATTACAAAAGGAAAATACTGTAACAAAAACCCTGCTATATTTCTTCTCTGTGCCATTTTAATAATTAGTGTCTTTTAGCTGCAGATCACTTGATAAATACAGCAAAATAAAAAACCTGAATTACATTTCCCAGGCCATTTACTGTTACTTTGGTTCAAGTTCCAAACTGCCACAATCGACTTTTCTGTAGCTACAGAAATACAGCTTTTGTGTCTTGAAAAAAGCCAAAACTTGACAAGCATGTCAAGTCCCATCATTAAGAGACAAACCACCACTTCCTTCAGAAGGTTCTGTCCATGGCACCAGAGCAAGACTGGAAAAGGATTCAATAGGTCAATTCATTTTCCAACATTCCCAGCAACTCTGCTGGCCACTTCTCTGGAACGTCTGGAGAGGCCTATGGAACAAGTTTATCATCTCACCTTTCCAAATGATCCCTGTCCAAGAACCTTAAGTAGTTCAAACTGTGCTGGATCTGCTTTCTCACATCCTTCTTTGACGTGGTGTGTAATAGGAATTTCTTTCACACTTCCTTCATCCTGTGATTTCAAAGCAAACAAAACACAACAGTGAACAGGCAAGCAGTAACGAACTCTTGCTAAAAGTGCATGTAAATACCTGGATTTCTCTTTATTAGAATTTTATTAAAATAAAACCAAACAAGGCATAAATTTTGAATTTTGGAATTCTAATAAGGCATAAAGGAAAATGGTTCAAATGAAGAGTCTTCCCATCTATCTTTTCTTAAATAGAACCATCTGAAATTTCCAAACTGAAGGAAAATTCTCAAAGAATGTTCATTTCCTTTCACCATAAATATTTCAACTACAGAAAAGCTGGATTATTTCACATGAAAGGAATAAATGTACAGATTTTTAAACCAAAACTTCTGTGCTTCACCTCTGCTTAGCAGCTTTAGTTTTCCCAGTGATTACTTTTCTCATCTCTCCCCTTCCTGAAATAAGTCTTAATGAAAGCCAAATTGAATTTCATCATTTGGGGTAATTATTGATTTTCACAGCAGCAAATAATAACTCTGGTCATCCATTTGTAGCTGGAGGAACAGGCAGCATTTGAAAACCATAAATAAGATATGAGTCATCTTAAGGACTCTCAGAATTCTTGCATCCAAGAGAAGAAACAGCTCTGGGGTGCAGAGCTCCTGGGAAGATTTTCGTGTGTGGGGACCTCCTTCAGACAGCTGAGGGTAATTCTGAGCTAGGTGAGTGATTTAATGTTCTCTGGACTTTATCATGTCCCCCTCGTCTTTAGCAAAGCTGGGCACAGCAGTTCCAGTTGTGAAAATCCCATGATGGATTGCAGCTTTTATGGTGTAAGAGAAGTTTCTGAGAGCCAAAACAAGCAAGGTGTTAAAATAAGCACCCTTGACATTAAAAACTAAGGCCCACAGCAGCAACCTCAGCTTGCAGGTGGAAGAGGAGCAGCACCCTCAGCCCTATCAAGAATATCAATAAACTTCTTGTACACAACTCAGTCCCAAGGGAAAATCCCATCTGATCTGCAGTACTTCACTTTTAGGGCATCAAATGATTATCACCCGTCTCCTATCCTTTCTTCAGGCCTTCATCTTGAAAACTTCTCTTAGGAGACACCAGAGAAACACCCGAACACCCTTCCAACCTCCTGTGAGTTAGTGCCCCTCGATGAGAAGTGCAAACAGCACCAGGAAAGGACCTGAGCACCGGATCAGATAGTTGGGTTTTGGGACCATCGTTCTCCAGTCAGGTGACCTTCCTGCCCAACACTGTGCACTATCACTTCTCATCAGCTTTATCTCACTTCATACACAAGTACCCGGATGACTTTCTTTAACTGGTTTTACAAAGAAATTCAGAGTAGAAATCTGATCATCTAAATTTGTATATACTGCAGTAATTAAAGAAAAAAAAAAAAAGAAGCAAACATCAATCATCATCCTGCATTAAGTGCTTCTGCCTTAATTGCTTTGCTTGTCCAGAGGGGGAAAGAAAGAGTTCAAACTAACACCTTGGTATATTCCCAAACTGCAGCCCAGCTGTTACTGCACACGAGTCCTTTCCCCTCCCCTCTCTCTCTCTCTTATTTCATCCTCTTTCTGGGAAAGGCCTGTTTGTTCTGCCTGCTTCCCACACAAAGGTGGGTATTAACACCAGACACTGCTGGAAAACACAGTTAATTCTATAATTCACTCTCCAAGCTCCTTTATTTCCCTCTTTGGTCACAAACCCGCAGCTGACACACACTGATGAGCAGTGTAAACATCCCAACTTCCCCTCATCCAGCCACCTTGGTGACTGTGCACTTATGTACTCACAGCAACGATGCACCTATCTTTTCATCTTCCTTTAGTTTTTAAACACATGCCTGATTTAAGGCAGGTAAGAACAGCAGCATTTCTGAAGTCATCTGATGACAGATGAAAGCAGCAAGTTGTCTAATTACACAGCAAGTTGTACAACAAACTTAATGGCTGGTTTTTCCTATGAAATATGTAAATACTCTATTTAGAAGCCTTTTTTCTTCACCATCCTAATTTGTATTCCTTAACACTGTGAACCTTTGCATGAGAAAAGCTCTTTAAGAGTTCAGCCTCTCCTGTGTTTATCACCCACCTCGAGCCATTAGCCTGTGACATCACACGTGGTTGCTGAGGAGACTGAGAGGATTTCTAAATGTGAACTCAGGAGAGAAATGTTTTCCATGCAAATAAAGACTAATTCGAGATGGATGAAATGAGGTTTTTTTTATAAAGAGTTTTATCTTCACAAAGGATGTCTATATAATTTCACTTACTTAACTATCATTAAGGTACTAAAAACTGGCATGGCTGAGGTATAAAGAGACCTCTTCATCATTGCCAAGGAATGAGCACACAAAGAGCTGAGCAGCTCCAAGCCACTTTCATTTTCATTTCTACTTTGGCCTCCACGAACTGCAAATTTGGTTATCTCGCTTTGTGTTCTGCTGCTTGAGCAGCAAATTCTCACTAAGCTCAGGCACCAGCTCCCACCGAGTGGCCTTGCACAAGAGGGAACTGTTCCCTGTTCCCAGCAGCTTCACCAGGAACCAAGGAGCCCAAAGAAATGTCAGGATCAGCTGTGGCTTTGTTACAGCTCCCTGCACCCGAGAGCTCAGCAAGCTCCTCCTCCTGGTTCAAGACAATCCACTGCTCCTTTCTTTGCTACACTCCACACCAGGAAATGGCCAGGCACCACATGGTGCAATGCCAAGAGTTTATTCTCCAAATCCCCTACTTATAAACGTTACTGTAACACAACGCAGTGGTTACAACTGGTGATAAGATCTAATTATCACAGAATCCCAGAGCACGCTGGGTTGGAGGGACCTTAAAGCCCATCCAGTGCCACCCCTCCCACAGGCAGGGACACCTTCCCCTATTCCAGGTTGCTCCAAGCCCCATCCAACCTGGCCTTGGACACTTCCAGAGATGGGAAGTCTACAACCTCTCTGGGCAACAGATACCTGACATTCTCTTCATGACCCTGTTCAAAAATCCAAGGGTGAGTGTGTTGAAAAATGATGGCCAATATTTCCACAGGAAGTCAGGAATTTCACCACACACAGGATGAGGCTGTAGTTTAGTCCAAGGTTTAGCCAGCACACAGAGCACCCATCTAGAGCACCCCCTAAACAGGCTCTGGACAAAAGCCAGGCTCAATAGGGGCTTACCTGGGATATTTCTACATAAAAGCAAAATTTAATATACTGGTGAAAACATTCATCCTGTTCTAAATAGCAGAATTAAGCACCTTTGAGCTGAATGTACAGCAAGTACGCAGGCAGAACAGATGACAGTGTAGCAAGAGCAGCACTGAGCACTCTGTGGAAAAGGTTCAAGCTTGGCCCGAGCATTTCTGAGCTTGAGGGAGCAGCAAACGCTCCCTCCAGCACAAGGAATCTTTCCAGAAAGCTCTGCCTCATGCAGCAGATTTTCCCAAACAAGGCACTCACAGTCCCTACCCAGGTACTAATTTCCAAAACCACCTCTGAAACTTAGAGTCTCCTCAGATATTGCTCAAATAAAATGACAGGTTCAGAAGTTATTAAAGAGCAGGGAATGCATAAATTTTGCTTCAACAGGAGGTCATGCTAATGAGTGGCTAAAGTGAACAGGTATCAAACACTTACGTGGTAGGAATATGGTTCACCTTCTTCCATAGGCTCATCTGCCATTTTAAGGCCATTTAGCTGGAGAGGGGAATGCAGGGGAGAGGAAAAAAAAAAAAAAGGAAAAACATCATTAAGACCCAGCAATTTCAAATTAACAAAGTTCATCATTTGACCAATTTACATTTCAGAGCACACAAGTGCAAACCAGTGGTGGGGCTGCTCTAATTTAAAGCTGTAGTTTCAAACAAGCACTACTACTCAGTAGTTATATTTAGCATCTCCCTTATGTATCATTTAGCATCTCCCTTTGTAAATGCCATCATTATTATTATTATGTCAGTGTTATTTAATTGGGATTAATTTAAAACTCCTTTAAAAGCTAGATACCACTCCTACAAGATGACACTAATGCAGAATTCCTCAGTTATGCACAAAACTTATGCTGCAGATGCTTTTCAGAAACTGAAAGTCTTCTAATGAAAATTAATTTGCAGTTTAAAGTGAAAAGATGCAAAAGTGATTCCAAGCCTTTTTGAAAATACCAAGTCCACAGCTGCAGTAAAAAAAAAAGTTCAAAACTTAGTTTAAGCTCTCCCTAAGTAACAAACAATTCAGTGCTGAAACTAAACAAAAATGCCAAAACCCAGAAATATGAAGGACATGCCCTGTTCAGACATGCAGAGCATTAGTTAAAAACTGGAAATACCTGACAAAAATGGGTGAATCCACTATGGATTTTGCTAGCAATAATTGCTAATTTATTTATATATTAATTGTTCACATCTCTACCTTCATGTGGCACAGGTCTCACACTAAAATACTAATAAGAAATAACATAAGAAAACAAACTACTTTTTTTCTGAAAACAGAAGTTGAATGAAATAAATTCTTACGCTGGGTAATGACTTTTTTACTTGTACTTCTGAATTTATCTAAAATCCCTGCCTCAGATACTGGAATATGGTATTATTGCCAGCATGGGAGTTGGTAAAACACAGGGCTACAGAGAAATGCATCACAGATTCCTCCTCTGCTCAGAACCAAACCCAGAATCTGGAGGAGCAGGTGGGGCTGCAGGGACAGGTTTGTACCATGACTGTGTCACCCAGGCAAACCCTCCACCACTTCCACTGCTGATACAGACTCCTGGTTTTAAGGAGAGCTTTTAAGAGCTAATCATAAAGTAATGATTTCGATAAAATTGAATCTCTGATTTTTGTAGCAAGATACTAGCACTTATTTTTGGACTATATCCTCACTGGAAGGAAAAAAAAGAGATCAAGGAAATAGGATAAAGCTCCTCACTATTCTAGTTTCTATTTATCATAGCTCAGTTTAACCAATGGTACATTCAACCCATGCCCATCACTCACCTCTCATGTGTTGCCACCCCAACTCTAAAGGCCAAAAATTACTCAGTCATTGCCCTGGATCCAGAAACCAAAGCTACTAATTTGCTACATAACTTACTTCCTTTTTTGCATAAATATTTTTTTCCAAATTAGATACTGGGAGGGACAAGGCACTCAATATAGTTGTTGTTGTATGAATAAACTGAATAAATCAAGAAAGAACACCAAAGTTCAGCCCAGCTCTCACCTCCAACCTCATTTCCATGCAATTTCTTTTCACAATACCACAAGATTACGCTCAAGTGTGAACCAACGTGAAGCCCACCAAAATTGTCCAAAAAGCTGATCTGGAACTAGAAGTAAACTGGCTTCCCACCCCAGCTGCTCAGAAATGTAATAACATTGTTTCTTCGTGGGCTTTAAGTTGCTGTGATTTTAGTGTGCATTTTACCATATCTTTCTATAAATATGGGCAGCATTTTCCAAGTTTTGTTATTTAAATTGAAACTCGGGAGCCAATGCCACCAGCCAGAACTGTAGATACACTGAAAACAATACAGATACAAAAAATGAAGCTGGAATGGGGTTTTGAACCCAGAATCAGTGTGTTATTTCATCTAGGTTATTCTGAGAACACCATGAAATGTACTTTCAACTTGCTGGCAAATCAAGTACACTAAGCTATTGGATTTTTATGGCAGGTAATCATCTTAATTAACAATTTCCTATCATACACTTTTCCCCGTCATTGTTGCTCCTTGGTTTGTGATTGTTTTTTCCTGTCCAGCCTCTCTGTACTGATACAGGCTGGGACACCTGCCAATTTCAAGTCCAAAGAATTTGATATTCAAGGGCATGAATCTGCTTTTATTGCTTGATATACACAACTACACTTTTGCCATATTTGTTTGTGAAGCCCAGTCTCTGTCCATTTAAAACAACCCAAGTAACAAAACCCTGCAAACCTGTTCGAATATAACCCAAAGTCTGGTAGCTTGTTAAGTAATTCAACTAAAAAAAGTCAACATCATTACTGTCTTGTGCAGTCACTTAATTGGCCAAGTTTCAGTAACCAGAAGCTGACAAAAAAGAAAAGTGACAGTTAATACTTATTTCCCACCTCTGTGGAAAGCAGATACAAAATGCAGCTTCCACAACCAAGTGAGGCTCCTTTTAGTGACTTAATCATGAATATTTATGCACAAACATATATAGAACAGAACTATTTTAACCTCGAAGTCATTACTTACTAAATAACTACAAACGTACAAATTTATTATTGAGAATTTAAAAGCACAGCTCTCTATAAAAAGAACAGGTGAAAGAAGCCAGTACTATGATTGTGAAGGAGATTCCTTCATCCTTGAGTTATTTTGCTGTTCAGTGCTGCTAAAGTCCTTCAACTGAACATTTTAAATATTAACTCCCCTGAAAACACAAACTCAGACATTCAGGCAAACACTGACAATACTTTCCAAACACACATTTTGGATATGACACAAGTACCCCACGCTCCTGATTAGTACAAAATAACAAAAGAAATTATGTAAATAGATGAGCTCAAAGTTTAAGTCAGAGCACCTGGCAGGTCAGACACTTACTTTGCAGAGGTGCAGGCTGAGGGACCCAACTGCCTCCCAGGAAGCAAAGTGCCTCAGGATTTAAGCAGTGCCACGGATCCCATGACTGGGACCATCCCTATTACCTTGGGAGAACACCCAAAGGGCTTCTGTGGGCTGGGAAAAGGCTTAACTACTATTGCACGTTTCTCCCCTGATACTTACAGCAGAGCAGAGGATTCCCAGTATTACCTAAAAGATTTGAACCACCTTCCCCCCCCCATATTAAGGTTATTTTCACTGTTTGCATGGTAAATGCCTTAGGACATGGTGGGTCTACAGGTTTGGGTTGAAAGAAGCCAGGCAAAAGGTCAGGAAAAATCCCAAATCACAAGAAAAGCAGTAAAGCAGGTTTGTCCTGCCCTGATTTTATATCTTCACTGAGGCATTCAAACAGAATTTAAAAATTTCTTGAAAAATCAGAACTGGAAATTTTATCATCATCCTATAATTAGAAGTAAAAAGCAGTATCCAGCACCACTCACCTAAAATCCTGTCTGGCTTCAAACTGGTAAAATTCTACCTAGGGAACACCAAGAGTTCCCCTATCATCCTCAGTTCCTCCTTCCCTGTGCTCCATCTGAGACGTTACTGTGGCATCCCCAGACCTGCACCTCAGTTCTCCCAAACGAACACAGGAATAACCAGTTTCCTTCCCCACACAAAGAAGGAACATTTCAAATAATTATTTCAAAATATAAGAGGAGAAGCTTACATTGGAAAACCCAATTATTTCAAAAATATTTGGAAAAAAAATATCCTGTCAGGACAACCACATTTGTTCCTCATTTATTCTTAATTATATCTATAGAGAGTTTGCATCATTATTTTCATT
The DNA here is from genome assembly GCA_013397935.1 of Dasyornis broadbenti. Classification (NCBI taxonomy): domain Eukaryota; kingdom Metazoa; phylum Chordata; class Aves; order Passeriformes; family Dasyornithidae; genus Dasyornis; species Dasyornis broadbenti. The sequence goes on along the minus strand of VZRN01000634.1, from coordinate 5,535,779 downwards.
AGCAACACATTGGCCTACTGAGTGTTTCCTGAGATAGGTCTGAGGAATTTAAGGGTTCTGGGCACATCCACTCCCCACCTGCACAACCCCTGGGCCAGCCCCAGTCCCTCAATTCCCCCCACAAAGGGAAGAGGCCTCATAACTCCCCCATACTCTTTAACACACCAAATAAAATAGGGAGATAAAGCAATCTAAAAAACCTGAAACCTATAATCAATTACTAGGGAGTGCTGTAAAGTTTTTCCTGTGGCAAATAAATCACACACTCAGACAGGATACCAAACCTTCAGCAACATATAATTAGTGATTTTAAAAGAACATTTTGATCCTTCCCATTATCAGATCAGGGGAGAACTACGTGTGCCTCCAACAAGTTATAGCTGTGACAAGACACAAAGCTGACCCCAAGCACAGGGATCACTGAATTAGCAAAGCACTTGAGATCTTTTCATTCCTGCCTGGGTGGGTGATTGTAACGCCACAATCAAAGGGCACAGAGCAGCCAGACTCAGAATCATGTCTGACAGCAGGTAATTCTGCAAAAGGACAAGATCTAAACTTGATGAAAGCAACTATTTCAAATTTTATTTTCAATGTAGTAAAGTGCTATATAAATATCAAAATTCTACCTATGATGAGCAAAGAAATCACACCATTCTTTGGATTTAGGGTTATTGTCAAGTCTTTCCAAAGGTATCCTGCAGGAAGCAAAGTGAGCTACCTGCAAAGGAGACTCCTGGCTCCCTTCAGTAACTCAGAATACTATAGCAGATTTCCAAAATTGATTTCAGAAGTGGTATACAATCCCACCATCACTATTACTGTACTGCAGCACTTCTGAATGCATAAAGACACTCATTGTTTTCCCTTTAAGAGCATTAATGTCCATACTTTCTTATCTTTTACAGGCAACTTGTTCTCTTTACAAATATCTTTACAAAATCTGTACGTTGTTGCAATGGCCGAGGGCACTTCACTCAAATTAGGGGCAATATTTTACTTTCTCTCCTTAACAGAACACCACCCGACTGTGGAGATTCTGAGAGATGCACAAAACTAGGTAGAGCTGAGTCATCCATGTCACCGCCAGTAATTACTCACAAAGGAGTTATGCAACTCCTAACACTGACAAAATTCAGTGGCCTTTGACAGACCGGGCTCAGAACGTGCTCCAGAGGATGGACTGAAAACACTGGCCAAAATCAAAGATGTATTTATTTAAACTGGCAAAGGCAGCAGCTTATGTACAACAGCAGTACAGCTCAGCTCACGAAAATGCCTCTTGGAGGGCAGCAACTTCCAGTGTAGCCCAGTTTTCCAGCAGAATACTTTAGTTTTCAGTCACTTTTTTGTTTCAGCTCTGTCTTCCTTGTCACAATCAAGCAATTAAGCAACTGGTTCCTGAAGTATTTATTGCAAAAATAAATATTTGAGCATGAAGTTGCATTTATGCAATTCACAGTATTCATGTCTTGCAAACAGCATGTGCTTACATCAATTACACAGCTCCTTGTAAATGCAACCCTCCCTGCTCAACGGGCAGAAAATGCCCACATAACTGCATTCTGCCCAGTTCCAACTACTTCTGCATTTCGTTCAGCTTGGTCAGTAAAATGTTAATGTTTACTTTCCTATTTCTTCGCAGACTGTCACTATATTTTAATAATCTACAATAGTCAATTATGATCAACACCCTCATACCTATTTTTATTACCATGGAAATACTTATTAATCCAATATCCCGGGGGAAAGAAGTTCACTGAATATTTGAAGCTTAAACAGCACAACACTGATCCTTCCTACCTAGGCTTATGGAATTCCCGAAGTGACAAAACAGCTTCACAAGTGATGCTGTCACAGGACTATAAACACAGGAACCACACAGTGCACAGCCCCAAATCCTCAGTGCTTCAAAGGACCCCCAAAAAGGGCAAAATAATTCAATCCTGAATGTCAATAATTTCTTCCAAAAGTTCATGTTGTTTTTGTGACTTGAAGCATGAGAATTTGTTTCCTGCCTTCAAGATCACATCCTTTCCTTGCCAGGTATTTTTACCCCAAGTCAACACAAGTGCTACTGGAAAGGCACTTATTGCTAATAGCATAATCCTAAATTTAGTCAACAAGCAGAGTCCTCAGAGAAAACCATTCCTCAGATTATTCCTCCGGTGCCACAACTGATGGACAAGAGCAGCAGAAGGCACAAGTTAATCTTCAAAATAAAAGCCTATTTCACAGGAACTCTGTTGACTGTAGTTCCAGCAAGGCCAAGGTCAGAGATCTCTCAGACTGCCAACACAAGGCTGTATTAAGAACTGTGAACTATACTAAAATGCTATAAAATTTAAGTGAAAGTCCAAACTGAAATTCATTTTGACATAAAATACACCTTTGTTAAATCCCCAAACCACGTGGATGTAGAAATCCAACAAGTGAGAAGTGTAGCTCATCCCTGAGATCACTTCTAGAAAGCGTTATGACAACACAAGGATTTGCTCCTGCGGTTTGGGAACTTCACACTCAACCTGAAGAAACTGGTTTCACACAAATGGGCTTTAAGTGTTGCTGGCCAAAGGTAACACAGACACAACAAACACCAAGCCTCCTTTTAATCAGAGCACAACTGGAGGAGCTTTACACAGACCTTGTGAAATAGTTCATGTACAGGCCTGAGGAAAATGCAATTTAAAGAGTGACTGCTGCAAGCAGTTGCCTTCAGATGTTATATACACACACACAGAGCCCTTGCAGCTGGACATCCCCTGTCCTGTGCTCTGCTGGCACCCCTTGGTGGGGGGGTTTGTCCAGCCAAAAAACACCCAACAAATGCACATCCCAGTTCCGCTGCAACACTATACACTTGATTATTTTAGCACTGATAGGTCACAATTTCCTAGTGTTTCCTAAAGAACTGATCAACAAGAGCAAGAAAGTTGCCAGACCTTTGCTAAGTTTCATAGCCCAACTACAACATACTACTTTTGCAAACAATATGAACAAATCCTTAACACTTCTGCTGACTTTCTAATCCTGTAGCTTCACTAACATAACTGGGGTTTCTCTAACATTAAGGTACAGGGACTGCATCAAGTATTATTAATCATTAGAACATTTTAAAGTGTTAGTGTAGCAGCCATGGTATAAAAATGCATATGCAGTAACTACTAAAAGCCCCAAATATTAAAAACTCTAAGAAATTTGGTGGTTTTTCTTAACTATATTTTTATCAGGGAAAAAAATTTCAACAACACCCTTTAAAGAATATCCTTTCACTCTTGCACACTTCGTACTTTGAGGGGATTTTGCTACAGACCTTTTCACTTACAGTAAGGAGAGACTGGTGCACCACAGAAAGCAAGTCTGACCAGTTTTAAGCAGCTTTATTTAGATAACATCTTTTGTGTGTCTAACAGACCCAGGTGTAATCTTTTATTTGTCATAGCTGACGATACCTGATACGCAACCCTTCACTTCTGATTACAAAGTGCCAGAGTTCTAATACTCGAGCACCACGTTCTGCTGAGACACAGGAACCATTGCAACAGAACCAGTTTTACCTTTTATTTTCTTTTAAATTGCATTTGTTCTTTGCTGATGAAGCACCTCGAGCACTAAGCAATACCTCGAAGTCGTTCCTCGTTCTTTAACACGTTTAAGCATCCAAACCTCAGCCAGGCACTCCTGGTTCTCTCTGCTCGTTGTGTGTATGATAATCAATGCAGAGTTAGTTATTCAACGTTTAAGCATCCAAACCTCAGCCAGGCACTCCTGGTTCTCTCTGCTCGTTGTGTGTATGATAATTAATGCATAGTTATTCCAGGAGAAGGCAAACGGACCCCTGTAGTGACAACCTACCTGGATGCGCAGCCACATTAGCGCGATCAAATTTCCAGCAGAACTTAAAGTAACTTTTCACAGGAGCTACGGCCATAAAAGTGAGTTTACAAGCCCCGGGCTGTTACGTGGGGACGGACACCTGTGACACGAAGCAGCCGGGAGGCGACACAAAGCACCGGCCTTCCCTGGGCGCCGGTCCCGCTACCTCCACACGTGTCACGGCCCGCGCCCGGGGGGCACGGCCGGGCCCGGGGCGGCCA